>JAQFVV010012423.1:9471157-9768657 GCA_028023455.1 Epiperipatus broadwayi
CTACTCATGTTCCCATGCCCCTGAGTCGGCTTCAATCCTTTGAATTCTCTGTCCCCCCTCCCCCATTGTCTCTCGGATCCTCGTCCTGTTGTTGCCTAATTTCATGACACACCTCTTCAGTCTGCCTGATCGCTTCTTTCATCACGTCCTGATGCCTCTCGCCCTTTCCCTACGTCCTCCGTTAGGATCTCAACTTTCTCCTTTAGCTCCCTCAGGTCTGCCTCTCGTCCTGTCCGTCTTTGATGCATTCTGAGTTATTTCTTCCTTAACTTGGGTTAAACTACTCTCCTCCCCTTTGTCCTCTTCTAGCTTCCTTTCCTTTCCCCCGAGTAGTTGCCTTATCTCCTCTCTAAACTCTTTCCTCTCTCTTCTCCGCTCTTCTCTATCTTCCCTCATTTCGGCCATCATTTGCGTCATCATCCTTATTAGGGTTTTGATATCCCCTTCATTTTGCGTATCCTGTTTTTTAAACTGGATGGGACTTTCTCCCGTCTGTTCCCACATGTCCTCATTTGTCTCTTCTTCCATGATTTGATGTTTATTTTATCTTTGTCCTATTCTAACTTTTGTCACTACTGTTTACGGGAATGTGGTTCTTTTTTCTTTTGATTTTATTCGTTTTATGGTGACAGCGACCGATCGGCGTCCGCTCCCTTATCTCCTGCTATGTTTTATTTATTTGTTTGTTTTGCTCCGGTTCCCGATGTTTTGTTTACATATTTGCGATGTTAAGAATCGCCGCGATTTTGTTCCGTTTGTTTATTATTTTTTTTTTTTCCAGCTTTTGTTTACATAAACATTTCCGCGTCTTCTCCCAGGTTCGGCCGCTTTTGCTAGTATCTAGATTTGCTTTATCTTTATGTTTAGAAGCGACATTTATACTAGCCTCACGTTGGAAGCGCCAATGTAACCGGCCGCCTATCTCACCGAGATTTCAGGCTTCGAAATAAACATGACATAGCATAAGGCTTTATTTATTTTCTTATATCGACAGTTATTCACTGTCCACACAAGGGGGCGCCAGATACGATTATTTAAGTGGATTTTAATTACTCGCATCACCTTACATCATGTCAAAACGATTTTGAAGTCTAATCCCACCCACTAGCTCAGAACTCCCAGCATGGACCAATAAGGTTTCTCAAGGCCGTTACATGATTGTTTCGAGGACGATTCCTCCCGGAAAAGACGCCTTGTCCGCTAATGAAAAATCAGCTTGGTTTTCTAATTAGTCGACTGCAGCATAAGATTCATTTATTGGTTGTCACTGACCAATGAGGTGGTTCGTTTACGCCCCGAACACTAGGCTTACAAGTTCATCCCCCCGATATATCGTATATAACATAATTATTTGACGTTTACTTCGATTGATTATAGACCCGCCCGCTCTTAAATCTATCTTAACTAAGGTTAAATAAGAAACATCGTGACTTACGGCACGATGTTGACATAATTAATAAAGTAAATCAATTGAAATGAAAATTAAATTTAACTAAATATACTTCAAAGATACATCATTAAAGAATAAATAAACTACGGTTTTGAGTGTGTGTGAAAAGATTTGAGAAATGCTCGACTTGATTAGATATTGACAAATTTATTAAATATGAAAAGAAAACATTATTAATTGATTTATTACACACGCGCACATACATTCACGCTCACAGAGAATCATAATTAAACATAACATAATGTGACTATCGAGATAAAGTTCCTTTCTATTTGAGAAAAATATTTTATCTTTCCTTAGATTCACTTAAGTTCAAAGTTCATGTTTACAAAGTTCTATTACAAAGATAAATTATCATGATGAGGAAAGTTTTAAGATTTGTTTGTGCAAATTTATGTTGGTTAATTATGAGATTGCCTGACGAGTTTATAAATTGAGTGAGTGAACATAATATAAAACATATTTACCTAGGATTTGATTTGGTTTTCCGCTGCTTCAAGTGTTACGAGGATTTGAACGCAGGTGATGCTTTCCATGCTGGAGTGATTTGCTGGTTTACAACGAATATAGGTTGGTCTGGACGAGTTTGGGTATATCACGGAACATTACTATTATTAGGAGCATTAACTTCACACGACGATGTTATCGAAATTTCATAGCTTCGGAGATATTTCAGTAGCGGAGCGCCGATCAATCGCTGAAGGGTTTATTAGCCCCTCATGACAATCGACGCTCTTGGTATTAATTTCATAATGATCATCTTAAATACTGAGGAATAAATCAAGCTAATTCAGAACAACTCTATTGTTAAAATAAAAGCATAAGCATCGGAATAAAATGAGCAGGTGATAACTCGGAATACACAGAATCGGAAAACAAAACTGAATCCCCGTATCAATCGAATTGAATCGAACAAATCGAACCATTGAATAGGTTTTGACTAGTATTTATAAAGGTTGATCCTTATCTTGGGATCCAATCTACCCCCAGAGTTCCCTGTTCCTGGAGTTGTCGTTCAGGTCCGCGTTTGAGGTATCTGTGCACTCACTCTTTGTGCTAAAGGCAATATTTATTTTGAGACAATCTCATTTTGCAATCTCACTCAACCAACCTTATCCTTCACACCTCGAATGCATGCGTGTGTGCGTGTGTTTTACCAGAACAATACAAGCTATATTAAATTTAGAAGTCGAGCATTTTATCTTTTCCTCAAATCTTTTCTATAAGTTTTATTCTAGCTAAAACTATATTTCTAAAATAAACATTTTTAAATACCCCGTGGTGTCTTTGATTGACAATTATATTTTACTATTTAGGAGAGCATATTATATTTTATTATTTAGGAGAGCAAATTATATTTTGTTATTATTTTTTATTATCTGAAAGCTTTAATCATTTAATTAGACGTTTACCGTCTGTATTTTATCAATGTGTTTTATAAATGTATTTATGGGAGGAAGAAAACTATTACAAGTTACGAAAATAAAATTACGAGTGTTTTAGGTTGCTTGCTGGTGTGTGTGTGTTTATCGATTTGTCCCGTTCTGCTCTATGCTTCCTAGATTTAATACTGATGTAACGCTGTCTCGTTACAATATAAATCCAAATCCTACTGTAGTGAACTAGAAATGGCTGACTTACAGTCTCTTGCCTTCAGTTATAAGTTCACAGTAACTCTGTCATAATCTGTAAAAATTTTAGAAACTCCCCCTAATCTTTTCCTCCAATCTTTTTATAGTCAGGTGGGGAAAAACACACAGTAATTAAAAGTAAGTTTTTCTTATCTTGATTGAAATAATGATTCTTTTCAATTCAACTTAATCCTTTCAAAAATAATTTTGTAGAATTTTTCTTAAAATATGTTATACAAGCATTAATTAAAATTTTTTTCTTTAATCAAAATAGATAGCAGAATTTTATAATTACAAGTATATCTATTGTAATATAAAAACATGCTTGTTTAATTACAAAATCAGAATTAAGTAATAACCTGTAGATTTATACTTTATATTTGTCTTCAATATGATAATATTAAATCGTGCTATCACACTTCCAATGTAAAGTGGTCAACAAATAGAAAAATAAATTTAATGGCTGAGTGCTTAATTTATAATAAATTTTTTAAAATTCAAAATTATTTAAATCTTAACTGTTATTTCAATGTAATATAGAAAACATCTACAAAAAATATTTTGCTTGTGTTTATTTTTACTTTTCTTTTCAAATTTATATACATATGTACACATACTACTATGTTGTTGTATGCTATTAGATGCATAACCATGTCAATATATATATATTGTAAATATCGATAAGTCGATATTATATTTTTAAATTATCATTTGTTATTAAAAAAAAAAATCTCTTTAAGTTGATGTTTACATATGAAATATTTAAATTTTTCTTTTATGTTTATTAAATATAGTTATTATTTGAAGTTATTGTTTTATTTATATATATTGATAGTACATCATAATAAACATTTAATTATTAAAATAAATAAGGACATATAAATTGTTAATTATAAAAAAATTATTTTATTTACAATGATTATTAAATGTAATAAATTATAATATATGTATATTTTTAAAGATATCAAATTTTCAATTTAATATTTTATATATATATATACTTGATATTTTATTTTTATTTTAATGTTAATTGTTTTAAAAGAGAACATATATAACATGAGTTTTAAAATAGCATCTGCTGGCGCATGGAACGATAGCAACAACAATAAAGGAAGCCATTTTTTTTTGGATATATTATTATTGGAATAGATATAGAACAAACAACTGAAAAATAAAGATTTTATTGTACTTTAGTTTTATAAAATTTACTATTCTTCAAAATACTGAAATAATATATATATTTTATGGTAAATACATAAATTATGGCAGGTTAATCAAGAATCGCAGCCAGGAGGCTGCATCATCGCTTTCATTTATTCCAAGGCAATTTTCAATGGAACAACTAAAAAAATTCAATGTATAAATTTCATCGCGTCTGGAGTTGAAACTAGATATAGCTATCTTAAATGTATAATCATCAATTTAATCATAATTTGGAAGTAATTGGAATTAACATGCTGGATTTAACATTTTAATTGGTTTATTTATTTTTTAAAAAGGAAGGAAATTTTAAAATGGATAAAATATGCATATATCTAAGGATTAACAATTTTCTTTTATATAATAATTTCTTCGCCTTTCGATAGAATGCATTCTAATAATCAAAAGTAAACGGATAAAAGAACTCATGGAATAAATTAACTTTTTGGAAAGGAAAATTAGCTAAATGAACTTTAAAAGGTATTTAATAATTTTATATATGTATGAGTAATATATAAATATATTTTTGAGATTGATATATTTTTTTTTATTTACTTTTATTTATTTTTTATTATAAAATACAACGTTTTATAAGTGGTCAATTTAAGCATCTTGTTTTATAATAATATTAAACGTATAACCGATATTCAGACAATTATCTTAAATAATTTAAAAATCTTAAAATGTAATTTATAGGTTGAAGTTATATATGAATTGTTATATTTATATTATAATGGTTAGGCAAAAATATGTCTTTATATATTTAATCTATATATACTTATTACAAGTATATACATATAGTTATTCTTTGTATTTATATTTAAAACATCAATATTATTTAAAGTTGAACTATAACATAAAATAAAGGATGTACTATTTGTTTTTATAAATAATGCCTTTGTAATTATTTAAAAGAGCGATACTATATTATTCTTATTTTCTTTTAATGCCAAAGTTATTATGAAATTAATTGAATTTATAAATAATAAAAGATAATTTCATATTTCATTTATTATTTGGTTTGTAGGTCACTTACACATATTATTATTCATTTATATATTTAGAGGTACATAAATTTATATAGTTAGATGTGTATATTTGGATTTAGTAGAAGTCCCTTTGTTTCTAATATATATATTGATTAGTTAGTCACATCATCTTTAAAAATAAATTATAAAGATAGATCTCATTGCTTTGCATGATTTTAGATTTGTTTTATATATAGCTAGCTGGAAGTGCATTTAAACAATTTATTTAAATATAACTGGAATAATTTCATTTTTCTTCAATCTTTAATTTTAATGGAATACCTAATAGACGTTCCATTATATTTAGCTTATCCAATTGTAAGCTACCATATAGTTTCCATTACATTTAGCTTGCCCAATCGTGGGCTGCCTCATATACGTTCCATTACAATATATATATATATATAATATAAAATGTAATAGAGATAGAATTTAAAATAAATTATATGATTTTGTTTTTTTAAATATCAATCATTAAGAATATTTAAAGTGATGCAGTTTTAAAAGAAATTTTTATATCCATCTTTTCCATAATAAGTGAATCAAATATTTAAATTATAATTGCTATAAAGTCAAATAAAATGAAGATCCAACCTAAATACTTTTACTTTAAAATATTGGATTTCAAAATAGTACTATTAATGTAATGGATTAAGAATTAGCCGAAGGCTTGAAGACACCCATACCACATGTATTATAGTTAGCTAAATCCTCATATTTCAATCTGCTGAATACAGAATTTTATTAAATAATGTACAGAATTAGCAGATGTCTTACAAATTGCATGCTCATAATTATTAACATTTATTTATTTGCCAACCAATAAAAACACTATCTCCAAAATCATGCTACAATATTCAGCTATAGTCTTTTTAGATATAAAAATATGCATGTATGTTGAAGTGCAAAGAAAGAGTTTTTAATTATAATGACATTACTATTTCACTTAAATTATTTGTTTATAAATTGTCATTCTTGCAAATTTATTATAAAGAATAGAAGCTTGAACACTTCTATCCTTGTAATGTAGAGATTCTGATTTTTATGAAAACATATAAGATTATTAAAGTATATTTTTTAGCTAGTTTGATGCAATGATATTGAATCTGTTATTGAAAAGGCATATCTTCTTTATAATTTCTATATAAATTAATGGCTAGTAGTATATAGTGGAACTTGAATAGAAATTTCACAGTAGAATCAGATTTTATTTATATTGTAAAAATGATCTGAAAACATTCTAAAGATGTGCAGCGCTTTCACTGTAAGAAGTTTTTGGATTGAGGATAGAAGACAAAGGAAGCTACAATTAGATAAGGCGTTGAAATCTTTTAGAAAATTTTCTACAGAAAAAGTAAAAAGGACACTTCTCTAATCCAGAGAACCATCGTGAGATTGTTTTGTATAGCCATCATAAATTCATCTATAATATTATATTCATTGACTTTTTTTATCTCTTCTTCAGAAGATGCAATGGCTAAACTGATTTCCATTGGTTGCTAATCATGATGATGATGATGATTTGAAATTATTCTATAATCAGAAGCATGAATAAAAACGTCACCATTAAAGGGTTATAATATCTTTATAAATTATAATAATCTCATAGAAAATAATGTAACTATGACAACTAAATGCATTTGTTTAAATGAAACAATGAAACAAAAATAACATTATTCCGATATTTACGAATACAGCTTGTAATAGATATTTATTACTCTCAGGATAGTAATTAACAACTCAATTTAAGTACATTAATATTCATCATATTACTACACTATTATTTTTATTAATGAACAAAATATGTTCTTAAAATTTTTAAATTGTTCTTTTTTTATTCTGAATATAAATTTAAATTTTTATACAATACGAAAAAAAAACTGTCACCCAGTATTTTCAGCATAAGAATATTTATCCGATCATAAATTCATTTACTGCTGCCATGATTAAGTCTAAAGGTCAATTATGCCATCAAATTGCTCAATTGAAAAACTGATAATGTGTCAGAAAATAGATTTTCGACTATTTTTACATCAAAGTAAATTAACGAATAACTCTAAAATAAATGAGTTGTTTAGAAAACTATTACTATATTTCTTAATTAATAATTTATTTATTTTGAATATTCATATTTATTTTGTAAAAAGATAAACGTTTTCTGAGATCTTAGCTTTTGAAAACTATACACAGAAATTATGCAATCAAGTAATTAAGAATAAAACGATATACTGTATTGTTAAAATAGGAAATGAAGGGGAAAAACAAAATACATTATTAAACAATAAAAAATCAAATATAACTGAAGAAATATAAGCAATAATATATAGCGATGAAAATATATACATATCTATAGAGAATATTTATATACTGTAACGGGAACCGCTTAACTTTTCTTTTGAGGGCGTTAGGATTACTCAAGGTGAATATAGATCGAGTCAATGTTTACCTGATCATAATGATCAGACGAGGTCTTTGTTGTCCTATAACCGGCCATGTATCATAAACACCAGTATTCTTCATAAAATAGATTCAAATCAAAGAGAGGGTCCATTCTTGGTCACTGTCTACATTTTTTACTTATGATAGATTTGCTATCACCAGGTGCCACCTCTAATAATGAACATATATAGGATAGGTTCAAATCGTTCCTCACCTAATGATATCAAAGCTCTCGCTTTATCCACAACTCGCTCAGGTAGGACATGACAATAATTAGAGGGTTATCAATTCTATTTAATTTAATGAACATGAATAATTGTTTATGTCCAATGAAATAAAAAAAAATTAAAAAAAAACAACAACTAACAACTATCTCAGTATTGCAACTATATTGACATTTATGTAAAACCACAATAGAGTCAAGACTAGAGGCTATTTGTAATGAGTTAACAAACTAATTTTATTATATTATCATGATTTAATCAGTCTTGTACTTGTCTGCTAAAGTAAATCAAAATATCAGTTAGACGTTTGTTCATATATATATAAATTTGGCAGGAATTGGCTATTTTGACCCACATAACCAACATCACAACTCCAAGCTTCATTTAACCCATGATATATTAAAAAAGTAAAAATTATTAAAAAAAACAAACAAGTTGTTTAATGTATATTTGTAAAATAAAAATAATTAATATTTACAGAAATATATTATGATTCGACTTTGGTTAATTATAATATTTTATATTTTTTTAGTTATAATATTTTATATTTTAGGTCTATTAATAAATGGAATAACAAACTCCTATTTATTTCTTAATTGATTTGTAATCACATTTATGATCTTTAGAGTTTTTATTTCAAGTTCATATATTTTGAATCCCAATTTCATATGGCTTGAAACTTATTAAATCATTCAGTTTGACCATTTCCCTGATTTACCTTAATTTGGGTATATTAGAAAAACCAGTAGATATGACAGGTCTTTTGATTTTGTGTAGCTTCAAACTGCAATCATCCAGTTTGGTTAATTTCTTGGCTCACTTTTAGTCCACATGTTTTGAAAGATTAAATAGTTACAGGTAGGATTGATTTATATATAATTTCGATGACATCTGGATTCATTGCATTTGATCTATTTTCTTTTATCAGAATTCCACATATATATTTCTCATATAATTTTTACCATATTAGCCTCTGGTAATGGTTGTCATGAATGATAGAACATACCCTTTAATAGAGCTCACTTTCACATTTTAACTATAGTGCAGTATTTAGTTAGGACAATCTCTTTCTATTTGATCATTACATCATGGAAAAGTCAAAATAAACATAGATTAGGAGTTTAGCCACTCATGACAAAGATATTTATGTAAGAGGTCATATTCTTCATTTTTATGGGATATTTTATATAATAGTCATTGTTTTTTACCTGCCAATTTTTTAATATTATGTCCATATATTTCAGTTTTTGCTACTTTACATCTGCAATGCTTGTTTCTTAAAACTTTGCTGGTGTAGAAATATAGAAGAGACCCTACACAAAACTTTTTTTTTTTTTACAATTTATCGGGTTTTTTTAAAGATATTTTTTAATCCACCTAGACATAAACTAACATCTTAATAATTTTTATTAATCATTCATTAGACTAGAGATTATCTAATAATGAATAATATTTCTGTAATGTCATTTTCACTACATTATTCTCACACATAGTAAAGATTGTTTTTTTTATCTACTTTTAACATTTTGTGGAGGGATGTAATCATAAACATATGACCAAAGATGTGAAAAAGATGTATGATCCCCAAGATACATATTTCATGCTGAACCAGAACTCATAAATTGGTACAGACCACAATCTCTTAAATTCTTGACTTATCTGTATTTTTTTAAATATTATTTTAATTACATTGTTAATTACCTTTCAAGTACGTACCATTCTTATTAAATAAAAAATTGTTAAATTTTTATTTACTATTGTCAAACTTATTCAACTCACAACTTTGATACCATCCACCTCAGATAAATACAATAATGATTATTACTAATAATTTTCTAAACTAGAGATTATTTCTAGCAAAGATATAAACTTTAAACCTCAGTTAAAGATTAATATATCTGATTTTTTTAAATTTTAAATATGCACATACATAGAGTTATTCACCTTTCTCTTACTCATGTGTAATATCTTTATAGATATATTAAACAACCTCCATATTTCCCCATTTTTTAAAAATTCATATAAATAAAGATAACATAAAAGACAAATGACCCCAAGATGTATAATTAATCTACTTTTAATAAAATATCAAAATATACAGACTAATTAAATTTTTTTTTTTAAAAAAAGTTATTTATTTCATTAAATAAATCTATTTTCTAGTTGTAATTTATTTTATCACAGAATTTTATTTTATTTAGCGTAATTAAAATAAAACTAATTAAAAATAAAACTTTTCTCATGTCTTGATTTTTTTCTCATGCATGTATGTAGATTCATGGTTATCTTGCAAGCTACAATACAAAAATCAAAATAATTATGTAAGATTAAACATGTACATATATATAAAGAAAGTTACTGTTAACACTAACTGAAATAATCATACAAATATATAAACCATTATACAATTACAAATATCCAGTAATGTCCTCTGTTTAAAAGTCTATATCTCAATAATAACGAACTTCAAAATGATACCACTTTGAGTTGTACACTAAATGATGTTAAATACACCTGGGTCTCGTTTTATGTGGATTTATTTAATGCCATTTTGAAGTTATGCGATTCATGTTTCTTCTTAATATTTTTGTATGCGGTTTTCTTTTATGCATTAACACTGTATTAGATCAGAAATCGAACTCCGATAATGCCCTATTACTTTAAATAATAAATTTCATGCACTTATATTATATTTAAAGTAATAGAACATTATTGGAATTTGACTTTCATCTTAATAATTTCAATATTTTCAGTGCTTTATAATAATAAGAGTTTATGCAATAATGATATTAAAATCATGATTTCGACATGTTATGTACACACATTAAATTTTACAAGATTATAATGTAAATTTCTTCAAACATTGTTTGTGTTAATTTTGCATTTTAAATCACATTCTGTTTTTGCTTTTTAAAAAAAAAAGTAATCAATTATTAATCATTTAGGGTCTGCAAGTTTATTCTTAAAAGGTGAGCAATAGCAGTAGGCACAATTAAATTTGACAATTAAAAATTAATATCTGATTTTTAATTGTAATTAACAATTTAAAAATGACTTAAGGTGACCTGAAATTAATGTGATGTGAAATGAAATTTGATTTTTAAACGGAATTGAAAATTAAAAAATTAAAGACAAAAATAAGAATTTAATTTTTAGTTGTTAGTTTTAAGTAAATTTTTCCCAGCAGTGTAGAAAAAGATAATGAAACAGAAGTGGAACCTGTTCCTGTCACTGCAAAAATGATTTGAGAAGATCTTCAACTTTCTAATCAGTTGGCAAATTATTTTCTTATTAATGACACTAATCACAAACGTGCTCTTAAATTCCAACGAGAGCTAAATAGTTGTATGTCTGTATATCACGAGCTTCATAAACAATTAATAAAATCATCATCTCAAAGATTAAGTACTAATTACATTGTGACCAGAAAACCATTAACACAACATGAAAGTGAAGTTGGCACTAGTTGTATTTCCTCTTGTGAAAAATCTGATTTTTTACCAGTTTGCAAACGAACCTGTTTATCGGCAAATAGAGATAATAATTAAAAGGTGTATAAAAAAATGTAAATTACTGTACTGTAAATTATGCATAAAAATATATTGTTTTGAATAAAATTAAATATTATAGTTAAAAAAAGTTTGTCTTGTATCAATTTTTTTCAAATTTGAAATTTTTTGTTAGTCATATTTTATTTCCTTATTTTTTTTTTGTGCGAATTTTAAAGTAAATTTACGTTGGTGCTTTGCTTTTATGTAATTTTTAAAAAATCACAGTCTGTATCTCCCCTTTTTTAAGGTAAGTTACGTCTATTTTTGTGTGATTTCTTTTGCACGTGTTTTCTGAGGAACCTATCTATCACGTAAAACGAGACCCGGGTGTATTGAAATACAAACCAACTTAAACACAGAGCACTAAATTTTAAATAAGTAAATGATCTTAAATTTTGCTAATAAACTAACATGTTTACAAACTTATTAAAGACAAACTAAACATTAGATTTTAATTTTTAAATAGCCCTCCCAAACTACAAATGAAAAGAAAGTTACTGTTTACACTAACTGAAATAATCATACAAATATATAAATCATTATACCATTACAAATATCCAGTAATATCCTGTTTAAAAGTCTATATCTCAATAATAGCGATGACATTGTTTAGCATACAACTTCAAAGTGGTATCATTTTGAAGTTTCCTATTATTGAGATATAGACTTTTAAACAGAGGACATTACTAGATATTTGTAATTGTATAATGGTTTATATATATATATATATATATATATATTATATATATATATATATATATATATATATATATATATATATATATATATATATATATATATATATATATATATAACACACACAATTTGAACATAGTATCTATTGACATTCAATTCTAAACCTGTTATCCAACAAATTTTGTAATATCTAAATTCATATTTGCAACTAGTTAATAAAATGAGAAGAGAATAATTCAATTATATCAAAATTATTAATTAATAAATTAATTTATTTAATGGTTCAAAATTTTTAAAAGAGATGAAATATATAAAATCTTTTTTGTTTTAGTAAAATGGTTATTAGTGATTCGTTTACTAACTGATGTTTTTTTTCTTTTTTTAAATATGCTGGTATTGACATAGTAAATATTTTTACTCTCTATATCAATGATTTTAAATCCTGAATAAATAATTCATAAATTAAATAAATGTATGCATAATGTATGTAAAAAATAATGGTTAATCTTTTAAACAATGCTTGTAAACAACATATTAGTCCATCTTTTTGTTTTTTATTTTCAGATTTTTTAAAAGTTGTATTTATTTTAATGAATACATTTTTATTTTTTATTTTCATATGTTTACAGTTATTGAATGAATAAAATTAATTTACAAAAATAAATATAAACTTGCAAATTAAAAAAAGAACTAATAACCAGGAATAAAACAGCTAAACAAAACCCTTCGTTTTATTCTTCAGGCTAAATAAAAATATTTTTTAAAAGAGTTAAAAACACAGAATACTTAATACATATGGTTATAAAGGACAGCTTTAAATAGTTAATACCTAAAATTTTAAAATTGAACTAATATATATATATATATAAATAACAATGAATAATAAGAATGATATCAACATTAGATATTTTCATTTCTGACAATCTTATATTTCACAATTTTTTTTAAAAATTACTATTAAAAAAAAATCTTAAAATAAATATCATGTAATTATTTAAGAATAAATATTTGATAATTTTATTAAAAATTATATAAATTATCATATATTTTATGATGACAAACAAAATGCAATGCAGTCAAGTGCATTGATACTCCAAATTTTCTAAATTGTTATTTTTTTTATCTCCAATAATTCCTGACAGCTAGTTATTATAGTTAGAACTAATAAAACATAAAAAAAAAAATTAATTAAAATTTTTACTATTGACAATTCAAAACAGATTCCTGCTAACAAGAGCACATACTATAATCTTCACACTGATGGTCTGCTAAATATTTTTATAATGACAAGCATTTTCTTTAAAGTTTTAAAAATAGTTTTAAAGATTTATGCACATATATACATGTGTAAAACAATCAACTTAGCTTATACACCTAATTTGATATTGCATTATTTTTTAAAGATTAAAATTAAAAAAAAAACAACATAATATATATATATATTGAAACAGACAGATCGGAGAACCGATCTTCGTTTCAGGTGTTTTTATGTACGGTAATTCAAACCACTGTTCGCCCGCAGTGAGATTTTGTCTATTTTAATTTATAATAAAAATTAGTTATATATTTTATAGTTTATCAGTCAATATGTAAAGATTCCGTCTATAAATGTCGCAAACCATGAAATAATATTTGTGTGTGCGTGGTTTGTGAATTTGTATCAATTAATTTAAAGTGTCAGTGCGGGCGTATTTGTTTAAATTATAGTTTTTTTTAAATTGTATAAAGTCGTGTAAAAATACTGATCAAAAGTCACATTCCTTTGATCAGTGTTTTTAATTAAAATCTAATTGCACAAATGTTCAGAGCAATTAAGTTGTATTCAAAATTAGTAAGGAATTTTTATATGTAATTACTGTACCGATTTAAAAATGGCAT
Source organism: Epiperipatus broadwayi (assembly GCA_028023455.1). Taxonomy (NCBI): domain Eukaryota; kingdom Metazoa; phylum Onychophora; class Udeonychophora; order Euonychophora; family Peripatidae; genus Epiperipatus; species Epiperipatus broadwayi. Next base: position 9,485,255 of record JAQFVV010012423.1, read on the forward strand.
ATTAAATTAAAAGATTGCTAAAAACAGATAATTGATTGTTGGTCAAGCTGCATCGCTAGAGGCTAGAGAAAGGAGGCGGAGCCTAAAACAAAAACAAGTCGGAAAGGTCAGCAGTGGCGATTTTAGAGAAAAACTTACATTCTAACTTTTGTCGTGTGTGAGAGAAGTAGTCTCGAGACAACACAGCAGTTGAGTATAATTCAAACATTATTATTAAGAAGTTTATCAGTGAATCGCAATGTTGATGGGCTAAGTGCCAGGAGCTGGTCTCTGCCCGCCAATATGGATCCTCGTGCCGCTGTTTGATCATGTTTCACGTAACTCACAATTTCCAACTTCCAACCTCTAAATTAGCTATGCCTTACAAATAACTTTCAAAAATGCGCGCCTACGTTCGTCACAAGCCAAGCTGGATGAAGAAAGAAGAGTAACTTTGTTACACGAACTTTAATTTTCTTCCGTGCTTAATGTTATCAATCAAGTGAATCATATGTAAGTTTTTATATCATTTATAATGCTATTGTTTAATCTGTCAGTAAATTTTCTTTTCTTTTTTTTAATCCTCTGCTCTAGTCTTTAGAAATCATTTATAAAATTGTAATTAATAGTAATAATATTTCAACTGAATGCATTTATATTTTCTTATGTTGCTTATTTCATAAACAAACATTGCCAATAGTAATATTTCCAACTCTGTGTAAACTAGTGTGTAATAATGATCAATTTAATTTAAAAGTAATTTCATGTTCTGAATTAAATATTCTTTCACATTCCGAGTTAGTAAATGTTAAATCACTTTATTATTCTATGTTAAGTTGGTATAAAATTACAATCTAAGTTTCAATATTAAATATATATAATAGTTTCAAAGTGTTATCGTAATGTCATGTCTGATCTGAGAAATAACTCCCTGTGTAATTTGATACTGTCGCTACCGCCTGTCAACCTGAAGGGTTAGGAGTCCCAGAGTAAAATTAACTAATTATTGTTTTTCACCGTCAGTTTAATTTCGCTATGTTTTTATTGGGATAAGGATCTCAGCCTGTGGCGTAGAAACAGACTAATAGATTCCAGGTTTTATATAATTTCTTTTAAAAATCCGCTTCAAGTATTCGTCCTTCACGTCTGTGGCAATGCCTTCCCTTCGCTGAAGTTAGCGTCTCGCCATTCTACCATTGGGGAATGAAAGCAGTTTTTCTTTCCCGGTAATCTCTTGGATCACCGGGGTTCGAAATGATCCCGGCTGGTTGTCGTGTCCCGGAGCTACTTGGGGGCATTAAGCCTTGTCAAAGTACAAGCCGCCCGGTATTCCGTTAATGCACCGCAAGTGATTACTGTAGGGCTTTTGAATCCAGGCAACCACCAGTTCATCTATCTTCCATGTCGTATTTATATAAAACCACCAGCACATCTATCCTTTATGTCGTCTTTCTATAAAACCATTCTCCAACTGTTCGTCTACGTAACGGCTCGAGCCTATTCTAATAAAATAAGTTAATAAAAATCTTTAGATAAATATTTTTCCAGTGCTCAAATACTCTGATTCTCTTAACCACCCGTCAATCATTTAACTACCCAGCTATTGGCATAAGTTTGTTTACTAAATAAAACGTTTACTAAAGACTAGTAGCCAAATACAAGAGGATTCATGGAAGTCTTACCGTACTGTTAACATTATATTTATATGCTTTGTATTTTCATGTTGAACACTATATTTATCCGCTTTCTATTTGTCTTATTTAACACTATATTTATATGCTTTATATTTTGCTTATTAAACACTTTATTTAATCTAAATTTTTGTGTCCTCCACCTTATTACTCTCTAAGTCTATTTAGCCACTTACTGTCTGTATTGGCAACTTAAATATATACGTTACATGAATGACCGTTCCAATATCTAGAGTATAATAAATCTATATATCATTAACTGTAAGAATTAGTCTATGTTCTGAGCTGAGCTAGAAAAGGGATAACCCCGTGCTGTTATAAAGTCATCATCGGTTAGTCATACCGGGGTTTGGGTTTGAATTCAGTTGGCGTTTTGGAAATTATTCTTAAACGTGGACTGGGTTTGAACTCGGGTACTGTGTATGATTAAGCGTGGTGGATTTATACCGGTACAGTTATTATATTTTTTGGCGCCCATTATTCTTAAACGTGGACTGGGTTTGAACTCGGGTACTGTGTATGTTTAAGCGTGGTGGATTTATACCGGTACAGTTATTATTTTTTGGCGCCCAACGTGGGCGCCAAAAAATATAATAACTGTACCGGTATAAATCCACCACGCTTAATCATACACAGTACCCGAGTTCAAACCCAGTCCACGTTTAAGAATAATTTCCAAAACGCCAACTGAATTCAAACCCAAACCCCGGCATGACCAACCGATGATGACTTTACAACAGCACGGGGTTATCCCTCTTCTAGCTCAGCTCGAACATAGACTAATTCTTACAGTTAATGATATATAGATTTATTATACTCTAGATATTGGAACGGTCATTCATGTAACGTATATATTTAAGTTGCCAATACAGACAGTAAGTGGCTAAATAGACTTAGAGAGTAATAAAGTGGAGGACACAAAAATTTGATTAAATAAAGTGTTTAATAAGCAAAATATAAAGCATATAAATATAGTGTTAAATAAGACAAATAGAAAGCGGATAAATATAGTGTTCAACATGAAAATACAAAGCATATAAATATAGTGTTATACAGTACGGTAAGACTTCATAAATCCTCTTGTATTTGGCTACTAGTCTTTAGTGAACGTTTGATTTAATGAACAAACTCATGCCAATAGCTGTGTGATTGAAGGATTGACGGGTGGTTAAAAGAATCAGAGTATTTGAGCACTAGAAAAATATTTCTCTAAACATTTTTATTAACTTATTTTATTTGAAGAGGCTCGAGCCGGAACGTAGACGAACAGTGGAGATGGTTTTATATAAATACGACATGGAAGATAGATGAACTGGTGGTTTTATATAAACACGACCTGGAAGATAGATGAACTGGTGGTTGCCTGGATTCAAAAGCCCTACAGTAATCACTTGCGGTGCATTAACGGAATACCGGGTGGCTTGTACTTTGACAAGGCTTAATGCCCCCAAGTAGCTCCGGGACACGACAACGAGCCGGGATCATTTCGAACCCCGGTGATCCAAGAGATTACCGGGAAAGAAAAAACTGCTTTCATTCCCCAATGGTAGAATGGCGAGACGCTAACTTCAGCGAAGGGAAGGCATTGCCACAGACGTAAAGGACGAATACTTGAAGCGGATTTTTAAAAGAAATTATATAAAACCTGGAATCTATTAATCTGTTTCTACGCCACAGGCTGAAATCCTTATCCCAATAAAAACATAGCGAAATTAAACTGACGGTGAAAAACAATAATTAGTTAATATTACTCTGGGACTCCTAACCCTTCAGGTTGACAGGCAGTAGCGACAGTATCAAATTACACAGGGAGTTATTTCTCAGATCAGACATGACATTACGATAACACTTTGAAACTATTATATATATATTTAATATTGAAACTTAGATTGTAATTTTATACCAACTTAACACAGAATAATAAAGTGATTTAACATTTACTAACTCGGAATGTGAAAGAATATTTAATTCAGAACATGAAATTACTTTTAAAATTAAATTGATCACTATTACACACTAGTTTTCACAGAATTGGAAATATTACTATTGGCAATGTTTGTCTATGAAATAAGCAACATAAGAAAATATAAATGCATTCAGTTGAAATATTATTACTATTAATTACAATTTTATAAATGATTTCTAAAGACTAGAGCAGAGGATAAAAAAAAGAAAAGAAAATTTACTGACAGGTTAAATAATAGCATTATAAATGATATAAAAACTTACATATGATTTACTTGATTGATAATATTAAGCACGTAAGAAAGTTAAAGTTCGTGTAACACAGTTACTCTTCTTTCTTCATCCAGCTTGGCTTGTGACGAACGTAGGCGCGCATTTTTGAAAGTTATTTGTAAGGCATAGTAAATTTTGAGATTGGAAGTTGGAAATTCTGAAGTATATGAAACATGATCAAACAGCGGCACGAGGATCCATATTGGCGGGCAGAGACCAGCTCCTGGCACTTAGCCCATCAACATTGCGATTCACTGATAAACTTCTTAATAATAATGTTTGAATTATACTCAACTGCTGTGTTGTCTCGAGACTACTTCTCTCACACACGACAAAAGTTAGAATGAAAGTTTTTCTGTAAAATAGCCACTGCTGACCTTTCCGACTTGTTTTTATTTTAGGCTCCGCCTCCTTTCCAGCTTGACCAACAATCAATTATCTGTTTTTAGCAATCTTTTAATTTAATATGCCATTTTTAAATCGGTACAGTAATTACATATAAAAATTCCTTACTAATTTTGAATACAACTTAATTGCTCTGATCATTTGTGCAATTAGATTTTAATTAAAAACACTGATCAAAGGAATGTGACTTTTGATCAGTATTTTTACACGACTTTATACAATTTAAAAAAAAACTATAATTTAAACAAATACGCCCGCACTGACACTTTAAATTAATTGATACAAATTCACAAACCACGCACACACAAATATTATTTCATGGTTTGCGACATTTATATACGGCATCTTTACATATTGATTGATAAACTATAGAATATATAACTAATTTTTATTATAAATTAAAATAGACAAAATCTCACTGCGGGCGAACAGTGGTTCGAATTACCGTACATAAAAACACCTGAAACGAAGATCGGTTCTCCGATCTGTCTGTTTCATTTCTTGTCACTTTATAAAAAAAACAACAAAAAAAAAATGATTATACATAATTTCTGGTTAACATTTTTTTCATTCATTTTTTTACATAATTGATTTTTTTTTTATTGATTTGACCTTGGAGAACAGTCTGGGTGAGGGTTTGAACTTAACATTTATAAAGGTGGGTATATTACCGTAATTCCTTTTCTCATCATCATGTGCATGTCATAGTGGTCATTTTCCGGGTCATCATTTATTGCGATTTCTACCTTTTCCCTGGGTCGGGAGGTATATAAGGTTTTAATTGTCTCGCATTATAAATACCTCGTAACCCCTTCCCTTCCAGAAGAAAAGCGTTTTCATGGCATTCTTCCACTATTTCATATGGCCCGGTATATAAAGGGAAGAATTTTTTGAATTCCTTCTTAGGTGCATTACTGACGCGAGGAGACCTTAGCCAGACTTGATCCCCTCTTTTAAAATTGTGGTGTTGCCTTCCTCCTCTTTTGATTCTATTTTGTGCCATGTGTTCCAATTGTTGCCGGGCCGTGTCTTGATCCGTGCTGTGATTTACGTGTACTTCACGCTTTGGTAGTAGCGTAGGGAAGATATCCGGGCATGGCTTACCATAGTGCAAACGCATGGGTGGAAATCCCGTGGATTCGTTCATGGTATGGTTGATGCAATCCATGACATATTGCAGTTTCTCTACCCACTTCCGGTGATCCGTTGATAAACACGCGCGGAGAAGTCGACTGATTTCTCTCATGACACTCTCGCACGGGTTTGATTGGGGGTGTCTTATTGATGTTAGGCGATGGTTTACCTTCTGTTTCTTTACCCAGTTCTTCCACTCTTTCGAGGTGAATGCCGAGCCGTGGTCAGAAAGTATGGTTTCGGGTTTTCCTACCTCTTGAAATTGTTTTTCTTGAAGGACCCGAATTACGTTTCTGGTGTTGGCAGACCGCACGGGGTAAACCTTAACGTACTTAGAAAAAATATCATACGATACCAACAAATACTGGAATGTTCTAAATTTGGGCAAGGGACCATAATGGTCTATTGCCAGGATCTCGTTCGGTCTCGTGGCCATCACGGGTTTTATTTTCCCTGCGTATGACTTGTTGGGGGCTTTCGTAGTAGCGCAGGTATCGCATTGTCTGAGTATGGACGTGATATGGTGGTACATTCCCGGCCAGTAAAATCGGCGCCTGATCACTTCTTCAATCTTCCTGGGTCCATAATGTCCTAGAGATTGGTGTATATGCTTAATTATAGGGGCCCTAAGCCGATTAGGTACCATGATTTTCCAAGGGGCGCTGTAATCCTTGGTCCGTGTTTGTAATGTGCCTTCCTCCATCCGGAAATGGGGGTATCTGCTTTGTGGCTTCCGTTCCTTATCCGAGGAATTGGACAAATCCTGAATGATATGAGAATACTGTATCTTCTGCCAATACCCCAAATTCCGCAATTCAGTTTCTACAGAGCTCAATGTCATAGTGGCCATAACTTCCAAGGGTTGGTTCTTGATTTCAGGGTTTTGTATCCTCATCGGTACAGGGTGCCGACTCAATATGTCAGCCACAATATTTTCCCGCCCTGGACAGTACTGGACTTGGTACCGGAACTGTTGGAGGGTTAAACTCCATCTGATTAAACGGTCATTAGTCAGGAAACTCCTGTTGAGAAACTCCAAGCAACGATGATCGGTTATAATGATTACTTGAGATCCCAACAGAAATTGCCGGAATTTCTGGCATGCCCACACAATGGCCAGAGTTTCTTGTTCTGTGGTAGTGTAATGGATTTCCGCCCCCCTTCAATGCGCGGCTGCTAAAATAAATAACTTGGTGAGCTCCGGCATCACTTATTTGAAATAAAATAGCTCCTAGTCCTTGCTTGCTGCTGTCGGTTTGTACGTAAAATGGGCGATGGAAATTCGGGTGATGCAGCATGACAGCCTGTAAAAAATTTTTTTTTACACGTAAGAGTTCCTCGTCGTGAGAGGGTGTCCATTCCCACTTGCGGTTTTTCCTGATGAGGTCTATGAGATTTCTAGTATCCTGGGAGAAGTTCGGGTAGAATTTGTGATAAAAGTTACAAAGGCCCAAAAATGATCTGACCTGCTTCGGTTTAGTTGGTGTTGAGAACTTCTCTATAGCGGCAATTTTATCGGGGTGCGCTTTAATACCATGTTGGTTGATGATATGGCCAAGGAAAGTGATCTCGCCAATAGCAAAATGGCTCTTCTCCAAATTTACGGTAATATTTTTTTCTATGCATTCCTTGAGGAACCTTTCCAAATGTTGCAAATGCTCCTGTAGGTTTTCTGAAACGATGACCAGATCATCCATATAACATACCATATGCTCCTGTATGTCATCGGAAAGGACCTGCCGCAAACAGCGCATCAAGCCTGCTCCACTGTTTATGAGCCCAAAAGGGACTCTTTTAAATACGTGAGTATGCCCATTATATCGGAAGGCAGTATATTTCCGATCCCTATGGTCTAGATTTAACTGCCAGTAGCTCGCGGTCAAATCCAAGGTTGAAAATATGGTTTTACCGGCCAGTCGTACCAGTACCTCTTGAATAGGTGGAGGGGCATCTCTTTCAGGGATGGTAATGCTGTTTAACTTGCGCGCATCCAAACACAAACGCAAACTTCCATTTTTCTTTTTTACCACGACCAAGGGGTTGTTATACGGTGACGGGCCCCATTCAATAATACCCCACTCAATCATCTGACGGATCTGGGCTTCCACTTCCCCCCTGTACTGAAAGGGTATGGGATAAGTTTTCGACGGAACGTACGTCTCCTCCTTTACTCGGATCCGGTGTGTATATCCCCTAATCTCTCCCGGCGTAGGAGAAAAAACGGCCTCATATTTCTTTAGTATTTTTCCGATCTGATCTGTGTCCCTGGGTTCAGTGAGGATGGACTCTTGAACTTTTTTACTGATTGCGGTTGGGTCGACTGCCTGGACTAAACAACTTTTGTAGCCCGACCCTTGGGTAACTGGTGTTTTGAAATCAATTGCCTCACTTCCGAAGGAGCACCTTCCCCTTTTATAATCAATGATGCCATCATTGTGGGCCAAAAAATCGGAGCCGAGTACAACGTCGTAAATAAGTCCGGTCATCACAAGAAAAGTATGTCCTACCGGCCTCTGATTTATCTTAAGTTCCAGCCATACTTGGCGGTTTTCACTTAGCATTTTTTTCCCATTTGCTAACGTGAATTGAATAGGTCGAGTCGGCAACTGCATGATTTCGCGAGTTCTTTTTAGGTTATTAATCCAAGCTGCAGATACAATTGAAGCTTGGCTGCCTGAGTCAATCAAAACCGTAACCCTGTTGTCTTCTATATCTACTTCTATAACCGGGCATAAGTAATTTGCTTGGTGATCCTGGTTTTCCTCCCCTGAAATTAGGTTCGTCATCTGGTGTATGGTTTTAAAGGGCTGACTTTTACTGGCATTTGGCGCCTGATACATGAAGTGTTGGTCTACTGTCTCTAAAAACGTGGTCATCTCCGAAATAGCGTGTATTTGGCTACCGATCATAAGTCCTCTAACTTCCTGTGGCATATTGTGTGCTATCATTCGAATCACTCGGGAATCTGACCAGTTGAAAGCGTGCAACGAACAAAACTTGGTTGCTTGCTGTGAAAAAAATTTTGTTAGGGTAACTCGGTTCCCTGTGGGAAAACATTCCTGGATAAGGCTACGCAATGCTATTTCTTGCCTTTCCTCGCCCCAGAATGTCCTTAGCAGCCTGTCACGATACTCCTCAAAAGTTCTAGGTTTTTCTCTCAGTATGGTCCACCAGTCTTTGGCGGCTGCTTTCAAATGATGCTGAATGATGGCCATTTGCTGCCTATTATCTAGATCTGTTATTTCGAAAACGTCCTTTAAGCTGTCGACGTGTTCGTGGGGTTGTTCCCAGTATTCCCCATAAAAATCGATAACTTTGAACGGAAGGTGTTGGGTGTTGACTGGCTCGTCCATTTTTCTTTTATATTGTGTGTTTACTTTCCAGTAGCTAATTGTTTGTTTAATAATTTAGTTTACGTATATTCATGCAAAAAAAAAAACTGATCCCTGCTCCTTGTGCCAAATCCTCCTCCGCTGCTGATACTGTTTGTGTGGCTTACTTCCTTTCTCTCTTTCTTCCTTCGCCTACGTTCAGTCTGGTTTTTGTTATCTACGCTTTTTTTTCTTTATTTAGGAATATAATATGACATGTCTAAAATCATTACTAAAAATATACAGGGAAAAAAAACTTTATTTCACCCAGTTCGCACTGTTCTCCTCAGTCCTATAATACATACATATTAATAATGGGTACATAACATAGTATTTTTTTTGTATTTCTGTCAGTAATTCTCTCTTTTTATATATGCCACCCTACTCTCTTTTAAAACAACACTCGCCACTGCTGTATGGACAAACATGTTTGCTGACAAATTTATTTGATAGGCGCCAGCCAGCAACATGTGACCAATAGATAATTTAATCTACTGATCCCCAAATATATACTTTTATATGACCTAATAATTTTTGATTTAAGATTTATATAGGCAAAAAAAAAATTTAATACTGACTCCGGTAAGGTTTTTTTTTATATTACAACATACATATATATGCACACACGTTTTTATTTTTAAAACACAAGAATAATCCTACTTCTTTCTTCTTTTTTCAAAAAATATTTTTCACAACAAACGAAAATATATATATATATACGTACACAAATATATATACGCGTACACGTTTTTATTTTTTTAGAACTGGACTTAATTCTACTTCTTTATTTTTTCATATGATTTAAACGACAAGAATGAACTCGCAAAAACATTATGGAATACTCATTTATTTTAATTAATTACACGCACGAATTGCTTCCGCTCTCTTTTCAAAAAAAAATCTTCACTCTGTTTCTTAACAATATTTGGGAGTACTATACTGAACCTTTGTGTGAGGGAAAAAAAAAATTTTATACATTTGTTTTATTACTATAGTTTTCACTTGCGCATTTTAATACGCCAAATACATATCAATATTATGACAAACAACAAAAAAAATGAATATTTTTATCATTTAATTTATAATAAAAATTAGTTATATATTTTATAGTTTATCAGTCAATATGTAAAGATTCCGTCTATAAATGTCGCAAACCATGAAATAATATTTGTGTGTGCGTGGTTTGTGAATTTGTATCAATTAATTTAAAGTGTCAGTGCGGGCGTATTTGTTTAAATTATAGTTTTTTTAAATTGTATAAAGTCGTGTAAAAATACTGATCAAAAGTCACATTCCTTTGATCAGTGTTTTTAATTAAAATCTAATTGCACAAATGTTCAGAGCAATTAAGTTGTATTCAAAATTAGTAAGGAATTTTTATATGTAATTACTGTACCGATTTAAAAATGGCATATTAAATTAAAAGATTGCTAAAAACAGATAATTGATTGTTGGTCAAGCTGCATCGCTAGAGGCTAGAGAAAGGAGGCGGAGCCTAAAACAAAACAAGTCGGAAAGGTCAGCAGTGGCGATTTTAGAGAAAAACTTACATTCTAACTTTTGTCGTGTGTGAGAGAAGTAGTCTCGAGACAACACAGCAGTTGAGTATAATTCAAACATTATTATTAAGAAGTTTATCAGTGAATCGCAATGTTGATGGGCTAAGTGCCAGGAGCTGGTCTCTGCCCGCCAATATGGATCTTCGTGCCGCTGTTTGATCATGTTTCACGTAACTCACAATTTCCAACTTCCAACCTCTAAATTAGCTATGCCTTACAAATAACTTTCAAAAATGCGCGCCTACGTTCGTCACAAGCCAAGCTGGATGAAGAAAGAAGAGTAACTTTGTTACACGAACTTTAATTTTCTTCCGTGCTTAATGTTATCAATCAAGTGAATCATATGTAAGTTTTTATATCATTTATAATGCTATTGTTTAATCTGTCAGTAAATTTTCTTTTCTTTTTTTTAATCCTCTGCTCTAGTCTTTAGAAATCATTTATAAAATTGTAATTAATAGTAATAATATTTCAACTGAATGCATTTATATTTTCTTATGTTGCTTATTTCATAAACAAACATTGCCAATAGTAATATTTCCAACTCTGTGTAAACTAGTGTGTAATAATGATCAATTTAATTTAAAAGTAATTTCATGTTCTGAATTAAATATTCTTTCACATTCCGAGTTAGTAAATGTTAAATCACTTTATTATTCTATGTTAAGTTGGTATAAAATTACAATCTAAGTTTCAATATTAAATATATATATAATAGTTTCAAAGTGTTATCGTAATGTCATGTCTGATCTGAGAAATAACTCCCTGTGTAATTTGATACTGTCGCTACCGCCTGTCAACCTGAAGGGTTAGGAGTCCCAGAGTAAAATTAACTAATTATTGTTTTTCACCGTCAGTTTAATTTCGCTATGTTTTTATTGGGATAAGGATCTCAGCCTGTGGCGTAGAAACAGACTAATAGATTCCAGGTTTTATATAATTTCTTTTAAAAATCCGCTTCAAGTATTCGTCCTTCACGTCTGTGGCAATGCCTTCCCTTCGCTGAAGTTAGCGTCTCGCCATTCTACCATTGGGGAATGAAAGCAGTTTTTCTTTCCCGGTAATCTCTTGGATCACCGGGGTTCGAAATGATCCCGGCTGGTTGTCGTGTCCCGGAGCTACTTGGGGGCATTAAGCCTTGTCAAAGTACAAGCCGCCCGGTATTCCGTTAATGCACCGCAAGTGATTACTGTAGGGCTTTTGAATCCAGGCAACCACCAGTTCATCTATCTTCCATGTCGTATTTATATAAAACCACCAGCACATCTATCCTTTATGTCGTCTTTCTATAAAACCATTCTCCAACTGTTCGTCTACGTAACGGCTCGAGCCTATTCTAATAAAATAAGTTAATAAAAATCTTTAGATAAATATTTTTCCAGTGCTCAAATACTCTGATTCTCTTAACCACCCGTCAATCATTTAACTACCCAGCTATTGGCATAAGTTTGTTTACTAAATAAAACGTTTACTAAAGACTAGTAGCCAAATACAAGAGGATTCATGGAAGTCTTACCGTACTGTTAACATTATATTTATATGCTTTGTATTTTCATGTTGAACACTATATTTATCCGCTTTCTATTTGTCTTATTTAACACTATATTTATATGCTTTATATTTTGCTTATTAAACACTTTATTTAATTAAATTTTTGTGTCCTCCACTTTATTACTCTCTAAGTCTATTTAGCCACTTACTGTCTGTATTGGCAACTTAAATATATACGTTACATGAATGACCGTTCCAATATCTAGAGTATAATAAATCTATATATCATTAACTGTAAGAATTAGTCTATGTTCTGAGCTGAGCTAGAAAAGGGATAACCCCGTGCTGTTATAAAGTCATCATCGGTTAGTCATACCGGGGTTTGGGTTTGAATTCAGTTGGCGTTTTGGAAATTATTCTTAAACGTGGACTGGGTTTGAACTCGGGTACTGTGTATGATTAAGCGTGGTGGATTTATACCGGTACAATATATATATATATATATAGTGCTTTAGTCTCTATATAAGAATAAGGGTTTGCATTTAGAAGACATTCCCCTTTGAAATGCAAAACATAATTACATTTTACTATTTTTATTGGTTACTGTCTATTATAATCTGAATGTGATTTTTCGAGAAAAAATATATAACAGATATTTCCATATATTTAAAGTATTTCAATAATAACATCTGCAAAAGTTATTAAGATATATATATATGTGTGTGTGTGAATAAAATGTTATCCAGGCATATCTGTATATAATTAATTGTAGTAAAGAATACATATATCAATATTTTGGCCAGGTCACAATGATCAACTGGGTAACAAATATCATATTTATTATCCATTTAATGACCAGTGTGTATATATTTTTACTACATCAATTATACGTGGATGTATCTGGACAATTTTATTTATATACAAAACCATAGTTTTAATATATATATATAAATATATATATATATAAATATAATGCTAATCAAGATTTCTAGTGCGATACATATTTTAATTCCCAGTACCCAACTGTAAATATCACTAGCTTTTTTACGTAAGTATCTATCAAATTCGTTCAACCTACTGATTTATATATTAATGATAAATTAATAAATAATTAATAATTATATCACCTATTTCTTCTACAAAATAATTTTTTTTTTAAAAAAAAAACAATATTGTCAATGTAAATTTTAACAAATTTTAAAAATATCTCCATTTATCTTAATATACAAATTAAATATAATATTTTAAAAGTTCAATGTGCTTAAACTTGGATTTCCATCCAAATGTAATCATTTTTATTAAAATAATCAAAAGTAACATTTTCAATATGTTTCAAAGAAAAATGACAATATACTTGTACAATAAATCTACAATCAAAATAGATATTTTACAATTCTATTCAGTTACTAAAGTTTATTGCCTAGAGAATTTAAATTCATTTCCTAAAAGAAATCGTTTGTGATTGCAATTCCAATAGACACTCAAATTGCTTTTTCAATTCTTTTGTCTGTCTTTATATATATAAATATTTGTGTTTATAGTAGATTATTCAATCCATTATAAAATAAACGTTTCCGCCCTTGTTGGTTTAAATGCTTATTTACAACTTTATATCAATGGGATGTGACTTCATTTAATGCACAGACTTGCAAATATATAATTGTGAATGTGGAAAGATTGACACTTGTAAGTCAAAGTGCAATAATATATATAAAATACTGGCTTTTTTTAGCCACTTTGATATATTATTCATTAGTTATTTTTTGAAAAGCTAGACCCACATATAAAACCAGTTCACATTCTTCAAGCCTTATTGCCTCTTCCTCCATATTGCAAGCATTAAAGCTACTTGCCATGTTAAGATATTTTAGTCTCTTATCATATTTTTACAATCCAATTTATTTTTATCTTCATTGTTCTCTCAAAGGATACTTTTTTTTATCTTTTCAGCATTACCTTTCTTATCTTTATAAAATCTTTTTTATTTGCCTCCAAATACGTTTCTGCAACAGGTCCTTTTTTGTTTCTGAATTCTTGCTAATTGTTCACATTTCTTTTATAATTCAAATAAAACATTTAATAAGCTTCTTTTTTATTAACATTAAAGTTCTATTGAAAAACGTTTTTTACTCTTATAGCAACCAGTTTAACCATTGAGATATTTTATGTTATTTATATATCATAGATTATCCTCTAATGGTGCTACAATTTATTTTTCAATATAAATAAATCAGCACTATTATAATTCACCACCACTATAGAAAGTTACATTGGTCATTGCACTTATTATCTTATAAGCATCACCTCTAATGGTTGCAAAATGTTCTTAAGATCATTTAATTTACAACTTCATTTTCAACATTATAATCATACAATAATTTTTACAGAAAAAAAAATATTTGGAGTTGTTGAAAAAACTTTTAATTATAATTTTATTTCTACCCATATTTAGATATTTAATTCTTGTTTAATAAATATCTGAATTTGTAGCCTGAAAAATCAACAGAAAAATGATTAAAACTTTTTATATATAAATATCAGAGGAGTTTACATTTGAAAAATTTAGAAGGAATATAAACCCAAAAGTTATGTACTATTATTATTTTTTTAAATTTTAATCTTTAAAAAATAATGCAATATCAAATTAAGTGTACAAGCTTAGTTGATTGTTATACATGTATATATGTGCATAAATCTTTAAAACTATTTTTAAAACTTTAAAGAAAATGCTTGTCATTATAAAAATATTTAGCAGACCATCAGTGTGAAGATTATAGTATGTGCTCTTGTTAGCAGAAATCTGTTTTGAATTGTTAATAGTAGAAATTTTAATTAATTTTTTTTTATGTTTTATTAGTTCTAACTATAATAACTAGCTGTCAGGAATTATTGGAGATAAAAAAAAATAATAATTTAGAAAATTTGGAGTATCAATGCACTTGACTGCATTGCATTTTGTTTGTCATCATAAAAAATATGATAATTTATATAATTTTTAATAAAATTATCAAATATTTATTCTTAAATAATTACATGATATTTATTTTAAGATTTTTTTTTAATAGTAATTTTTAAAAAAAATTGTGAAATATAAGATTGTCAGAAATGAAAATACCTAATGTTGATATCATTCTTATTATTCATTGTTATATATATATATATATATATATATATATATATATATATATATATATATATATATATATATATATATATATATTAGTTCAATTTTAAAACTTTAGTTATTAACTATTTAAAGCTGTCCTTTATAACCATATGTATTAAGTATTCTGTGTTTTTAACTCTTTTAAAAAATATTTTTGTTTAGCGTGAAGAATAAAACGAAGGGTTTTGTTTAGCTGTTTTATTCCTGTTTATTAGTTCTTTTTTTAATTTGCAAGTTTATATTTATTTTTGTAAATTAATTTTATTCATTCAATAACTGTAACCATATGAAAATAAAAAATAAAAATGTATTCATTAAAATAAATACAACTTTTTAAAAATCTGCAAATAAAAAACAAAAAGATGGACTAATATGTTGTTTACAAGCATTGTTTAAAAGATTAACCACTATTTTTTACATACATTATGCATACATTTATTTAATTTATAAATTATTTATTCAGGATTTAAAATCATTGATATAGAGAGTAAAAATATTTACTATGTCAATACCAGCATATTTAAAAAAAGGAAAAAAAAACACCTGTTAGTAAACGAATCACTAATAACCTTTTTACTAAAACAAAAAAGATTTTATATATTTCATCTTTTTTAAAAATTTTGAACCGTTAAATAAATTAATTTATTAATTAATAATTTTGATATAATTGAATTATTCTCTTCTCATTTTATTAACTAGTTGCAAATATGAATTTAGATATTACAAAATTTGTTGGATAACAGGTTTAGAATTGAATGTCAATAGATACTATGTTCAAATTGTGTGTGTTAATATATATATATATATATATATATATATATATATATATATATATATATATATATATATATATATATAAAACATTATACAATTACAAATATCCAGTAATGTCCTCTGTTTAAAGGTCTATATCTCAATAATAGGGAACTTCAAAATGATACCACTTTGAAGTTGTAACGATGTCATGGATATTATTGAGATATAGACTTTTAAACAGGATATTACTGGATATTTGTAATTGTATAATGATTTATATATTTGTATGATTATTTCAGTTAGTGTTAATGGTAACTTTCTTTTCATTTATAGTTTGGGATGGCTATTTAAAAATTAAAATCTAATGTTTAGTTTGTCTTTAATAAGGTTGTAAACATGTTAGTTTATTAGCAAAATTTAAGATCATTTGCTTATTTAAAATTTCAAGCTCTGTGTTTAAGTTGGTTTGTAATTCAATATTTAACATCATTTAGTGTATAACTTCAAAGTGGTATCATTTTCAAGTTCGCTATTATTGAGATATAGACTTTTAAACAGAGGACATTACTGGATATTTGTAATTGTATAATGGTTTATATATTTGTATGATTATTTCACTTAGTGTTAACGCTAACTTTCTTTATATATATATATGTACATGTTTAATCTTACATAATTATTTTGACTTTTGTATTGTAGCTTGCAAGATGACCATAAATCTATATACATGCATGAGAAAAAAACAAGACGTGAAAAGTTTTATAAGTTTTATTTTTAATTAGTTTTATTTTAATTAAGCTAAATAAAATAAAATTCTGTGATAAAATAAATTACAACTAGAAAATAGATTTATTTAATGAAATAAATAACTTTTTTTAAAAAAAGAATTTAATTAGTCTGAATATTTTGATATTTTATTAAAAGTAGATTAATTATACATCTTGGGGTCATTTGTCCTTTATGTTATCTTTATTTATATGAATTTAAAAAGAATGGGGAAATATGGAGGTTGTTTAATATATCCATAAAGATATTACACATGAGTAAGAGAAAGGTGAATAACTCTAGTGTGTGCATATTTAAAATTTAAAAAATCAGATATATTAATTTTTAATTGAGGTTTAAAGTTTATATCTTTGTTAGAGATAATCTCTAGTTTAGAAAATTATTAGTAATAATCATTATTGTATTTATCTGAGGTGGATGGTATCAAAGTTGTGAGTTGAGTAAGTTTGACAATGGTAAATAAAAATTTAACAATTTTTTATTTAATAAGAATGGTACATACTTGAAAGATAATTAACAATGTAATTAAAATAATATTTAAAAAAATACAGATAAGTCAAGAATTTAAGAGATTGTGGTCTGTACCAACATATGAGTTCTGGTTCAGCATGAAATCTGTATCTTGGGGATCATACATCTTTTTCACATCTTTGGTCATATGTTTATGATTACATCCCTCCACAAAATGTTAAAAGTAGATTAAAAAAACAATCTTTACTATGTGTGAGAATGATGTAGTGAAAATGACATTACAGAAATATTATTCATTATTAGATAATCTCTAGTCTAATGAATGACTAATAAAAATTATTAAGATGTTAGTTTATGTCTAGGTGGATTAAGAAATATCTTTAAAAAAAACGATAAATTGTAAAAAAAAAAAATGTTTTGTGTAGGGTCTCTTCTATATTTCTACACCAGCAAAGTTTTAAGAAACAAGCATTGCAGATGTAAAGTAGCAAAAGCTGAAATATATGGACATAATATTAAAAAATTGGCAGGTAAAAAACAATGACTATTATATAAAATATCCCATAAAAGTGAAGAATATGACTCCTTACATAAATATCTTTGTCATGAGTGGCTAAACTCCTAATCTATGTTTATTTTGACTTTTCCATAATGTAATGATCAAATAGAAAGAGATTGTCCTAACTAAATACTGCACTATAGTTAAAATGTGAAAGTGAGCTTTATTAAAGGGTATGTTCTATCATTCATGACAACCATTACCAGAGGCTAATATGGTAAAAATTATATGAGAAATATATATGTGGAATTCTGATAAAGGAAAATAGATCAAATGCAATGAATCCAGATGTCATCGAAATTATATATAAATCAATCCTACCTGTAACTATTCAATCTTTCAAAACATGCGGACTAAAAGTGAGCCAAGAAATTAACCAAACTGAATGATTGCAGTTTGAAGCTACACAAAATCAAAAGACCTGTCATATCTACTGGTTTTTCTAATATACCCAAATTAAGGTAAATCAGGAAAATGGTCAAACTGAATGATTTAATAGGTTTGAAGCCATATGAAATTGGGATTCAAAATATATGAACTTGAAATAAAAACTCTAAAGATCATAAATCTGATTACAAATCAATTAAGAAATAAAATAGGAGTTTGTTATTCCATTTATTAATAGTCCTAAAATATAAAATATTATAACTAAAAAAATATAAAATATTATAATTAACCAAAGTCGAATCATATATTTCTGTAAATATTAATTATTTTTCTTTTACAAATATACATTAAACAACTTGTTTTTTTTAAATAATCTATATATAATACTTGCACACATATAAAAGAATTTTTTTTAAATTAAAGAATATATATATATATATATGTGTGTGTGTGTGTGGGAATGAAAACATATATGTATGTACAATATATATATATATATATATAATTGATATGTAGCTAATAATGATTAGTCTATTTATTTATGAATATGAATGTAATATAATAATGATTAAGTAGAGAGATCAAATTAATAACTCAATAATATTTAATAAACAATAAAAATATAATGTAAAAGATAAATAAAATATTAATGAAAAATAAGGATGAAGTTTTATTATTTTGAAAGATTAACAATTAATATCCCCATTCAATATCCCATGATAAAATTTCATATCTTAATAAACTTCTCACAAAAAAAAGAATATAATTCAAACTAACAGATATATACAATAGTATATAAATTCAAAAAAATTAATAATTTAAATGACTTATTAATATATTTATAGTCTTTGTTCTTTGTTTCATAATTATTATTATGTAACTCTTATTTACAATTATAAAACTTGTTTTATAAGCATTTATAATAAATAAAATATATGTTTACTATATTATATAGTAAGAATAATAATTCTGTTTCTAATATCTTTTAAATAATAACCAAAATTTTACTTCATCTAATTTAGATGAATTCTGTCAAACTTTTAAATACGTTTATAAAATTTAATTTTATCTAATATTATAAATATATATATATTTAATTTAATAATTTATGTTTATAAAATTAAATTTAGATGTTTTCACTACTATAAAAGTACAATACCAAATTTGAAATAAAAATCTATAAAATTAAATATATTAAAGTAATAGAAATAATAATATAAAATATATAAATAAATAAAAACTTATTTTCCTGAGTTAAGAAAGAATGGTTATTTAGGTCTACATTTCATAATCCTGGTGGAGATCTCTTGTGAAGTATATTTATCCATTGATTTAGCAATTATATATTTATTTCAAATCGATAAATTATTAACATTATCCAATGGTTTTGTTGTTATAAGATCTTAATCTCCATTTTTCCAGTTAGACATTCTACACAATTAATATTTTAAATTGGCATGAAAATTGGTTTCGAAACCTTTACAATATAATGTTGTTTTACTCACTGCACATTGTAAAATTCTTTAAATATATATAATTATTTTAAATATATTTATATGTATAGAAAATGATGTAATAAAATAAAGAAATTACTTATAATTCAAATAGATGTTCTTTTTTATGTTATTATTCTCTTTCAGATTTAAAAGAAAATTAAAATACTTTTCTTATAATCTTTCTTGATCCTTAGGTTTTAATTTCCATATGAATAAATTAATATTTTAATTTGGAAAAGTTAAAACCTTTTCAAATATAGTAGAAATTCAATTCTAGTGTAGAATAATAATATTCATTAAAAGAAAAAGTTGTTTAAAAAAATCATGTTCTTTTCTCCTCTTCTTCTTTATTATATAGAGACCAAATGAATTGTTTATATCGTGTGTTTTTGTTTCAGTTTTCAATGCTTGATTTAATTACACATTGTTATAAATGAATATTAAGATATAATATATATATATAAAATTGTTTTTTTTTTAAAAATTTTCAAATCTGGATTATTTAAGAGTTTGACATTGAAGTACGTATCATTTTAAGTTTATTTTTATTAAAATAAATGGTTTATATATATATATGTATGTATATTAAAATAGTCAAATATATTCAATTAATAAATGGTTTAATTAGAGATAGTTATAAATGAGTGTAAAAATGTTTTTTGTATTTCTACGTTAGGTTAACTGAAAGTTACCCTTACTATATATATATCCAACTGTGGGTTGATCTGATTTTATATCAATATACAATTCTATAATTTCAATAGTAAAAAAATAAAACATAAATATATTTATAAAATTTTTCTTGATATGACAAATTGAACTTGAATATGGAAATTTACTGAGAATCAAAATCCAAATAAAATAGATAATAGTCAACAATTTAAAATGTTTTGAAATGTGGAGATTGTATAGTAAAAGAAAAAGGTCAAATAAAATAATCCCTGTGAATATAAAATTGTGTTTGGACAAGAATAGTAAAAATGGTAGTGGTGTTGAATATTTCCTTGATGTATAGTATAATAAGAAATTTTTAACACAGTTCAAAAGTTGAAATAAGTACTATAAAATAATTTAAAATAAAGTATTAGAAAATTCATGATTATTAGAAGTCAAATCAAAATGTGGTTACAAATAAATATTGTAAAAGAAAATGAAATTGAAATATAAAATGAATAGAGAAGAAATAGAGGACAATATTTTAGAGGGTATAGAAAAAGAACAAGACATAGGTGCATCTGGGGGGGAACTACAGTATCAAATGCTCAAACCTCTGAAATGAATAAATCTCCAAATGACCAAGAGAGAAGAAAGAAATGACTAATGATGGATTATTTAATCAAATGATGTTGATGATACAACAAATGTTCACCAGATGGATAATAAAATGTCCACCAATATGAACAATCTGAATAATAAAATGGATAATATAAAAGCAAATCAACAGCAAATGTCTGCCAAGATAGAAAATATGTCTGAAAAGATGAATAAAGATCAACAGCAAATGATAGCAGATAAGAAAGCAGATCATCAACAAATAATGGATATCATAGCAAGTAATTTATCAAAAAAAATTGATAATTTAAAAATTGAACTGAAAGCTGAAATATTCTAAATACAGATTGACATTAATAACAAAATACAAAAACTTGAAAAAGTTGAAGAGAAAATTGAAAGCAAAATAAACACTACAGTCATCAAAATAAAACAAACAGGTGATAATTCCAAACTTAAATTGGAATTAAACTAGAAAAATCTGAAGTTAATCATAGTTTAGCAGATGAACCCATAAGAACTAAATGAACTCAAATACTAAAAATGTTAGTGAAAATCTCATGATAAAAATACTGGTCATAAATGAAATTGATGAATGTCTGGTAGCATACCATTATATTGACATTTATCATAAAAATAAATTTGAAATGTTTTTAGGGATACTATGCCTAAACTAATTGACAGTTATAAGAATGGAATACTTCCATATCATGCTATTCTTACAGATAAAAAATATCACAACTATGAGAAAGTTTGTGAAATTTTAAATAATCATACTTAGTTATTTTAAAGTGTAAATTAAGATATTTGACAGTCTTCTATAATAGAAGAAATGATCAAAATCAAAAGACTAATCAATGGATAGTACTTAAAATTAAAATATCACCCATTAGGAATTAAAAAGTTACTATGTTCCATAAACTATGTAATACCTATGAGGGCCCATTCACATTTATTAAGTGTACAAATACAAATAAGTAATAAGTTTATCATCAAAATGGACATATAGGATTATGACCCAGGATATGAAATGCAAATTATGAAAAATGGAATAATCTCATTTTCTTGTACATATAGGCAAATCATTTTAAGACTAAATAAAAATCTACAAAATGTAAATTTGAACACATGCAAGGAGCCATTAGGATTATGGTTAATCATATTGGAGGATGGAAAGGTAAAAGAGGAGGACCCACATCATAGAACTTATCTCATAAAACATACTTGAGAGATAAACTTTTAGAAATAAACTATAACTATTTCTGGAGCCCATAATGATTAATACCATTATCATTGGAAACGAGACTGATTGCAATAGTTGTACAATTGTACATTTCAGCTTTCTACTAATGTGATATATTAGTAAAATACCATATACCAGTAAACTGTAAGATTTTAATTATATTAAATTTCTTTTTATTTGAAACTTTAAATATAAACTTTTTATAACATATTTATGTATATAAGCAAATTTTAAAATAATGATTTTATTTTATTTCAGTTTTTATTCAATTATCAATACACTTTTTAAAAAAAATATTTCAAAGAAATTCCATTATACCATAAATTTAATTATTATATTTTGAAGAAAATTATTCAATACAACGGATTTTTTTATGATTTGATAATTTTATTTAATAGTTTACAAAAAAGATATGTCAGTTATATATATAATCCATATTCATTTAAAATTAACACGAATTATTTGACAACTTTAACAACAACAACAACAAAAACGGATGTTAGAATAATAATAGAAATAAAAAAAATGAAAATCAATTTAAAAAGTTTGCACTCTAAAAACAAAATTATTTCATTATAGTAGTGTTTTACAAGAAAAACTGAACTGCACTCCAAATTTTATTACCAGAATACGTAATGCATATATATATATTACTATTTATAAAGATGATTAAGTGATATTTCTTACGCTTTTTATTTAACTTACGTTAGGACTAAAGTATGATTATCTACTAATCATTATATATGATAACAGAAAAGTAGTCTGACATCAAATATTTTACAATTATAAGATGACTTATTGCATAAGAAATATTGACAAAAGCACTGTTTAGAAACAAAAAACTTTTCCAGTTTTCATAACGTTTAAATGACCCATGCTTAAGGTGATATACATACATATTTATATATATTTTACAGTCTTTAATCTATCCATACTAGTTAATCATTATCATAAATTTCCAAACAAAACTTTTTATATAATTGCTATTAAATTATAAAAAAATATTTCCTATCTTGTCAACATTTAACTGTGCATTATAATTATGTTGTTTTTAAACACGCAATAATTTAATATAGTACAGAGAATAAATAAATTTTAAGCTTGTACATACCAATGTTTTTAAACACAAAATATTAAAAATGAATGCAAAACCAATTTCTGCTTTGGGAGATAGCAGTAAATGGAAAAATACTAAATTGCCAACATAGGCATAAAGATTTGAGTATTTGACCTCTTTAAAAGAGAATAGTTTAATTTTTTGTGCTGATGGATGGTTATAATGTAGTGAAAGTAAGATGAAGAGTGCACTGATAAAAAGTAAAAAAAAAAGAAAAAGACAAATCTATTTATATATAAATGAATTATATATTTAATAATCAATTAAATCATTGAACAAATTTTATTGTTTTGAAATTATTTAATATATATATAAATAAAAAAATACTTCAACAATACAACTTTTTATCTATACATCAACTACATGATTACTATTTTACCCGATTGGTTGTAAGTAATATCCTATTCAACAATATTATTATTATTATTATCATCATCATCATTATTATAATGTTTCAACAGTATACTTTATTGACTAAAAGATGTGTTACATAGGTTTTACAAATCCTTTACAAAGGTTTTGCCAGGATTACAAAGGCATTTCAATTATAAGGATTGTTTATTGTATAAATTTGATTAACATTGCTGATTACAGTACAATTATACGAGCATTGGTAATTTGTATATGATTATTGTTAATCATACTCTTGTTTGTGCAACATAGTATTGGATATAAAAAAAGATGTTCTTAACCTTTTGAATTAAAGTTCATTTGCCTTGAGTTTGACTGGTCTGTTTAGATAGCTTTTTGTAATATTGAACTATTGTAATGAGTATCTCGAACATAGTTTTTCATTTAGCTAGTTGTATTATAAAGCAGATGAAATGTCTAAGAAAGTTGTTAGTACTGCCTACAGTGGTCATGGAAGCTTATAGGTTGGACTGTATTCTAATGAATGACCATGTAGCCACAAAACTGTCTCTGGAGGCTATGTTGTTATTCCATGCTTTTATCTGGTGTAATTTATTGATAAAGGTAGATGGATGTCTCCTGGTGTTGTTGTCAAACAAGAAAGTACAACAGGTACACCAAGAGGCAAACAAGGTAAATGTGGCTACATTTGCTGCAGAAATGTGTAATCTTTGAAAGAACAAAATTGTGTGATGGATGGAAGGAAGTAGCAGACTGTCTGTGGAGTTTAGTGCTCAGCAGTCATTGAGAGACTCATTGGATTTATGGCATAGCTTACAGAAAGGGTCAATATTTTTGTACAGACAAGGATACCATAGAAAAAAAAGATGTTGAGGCTAGTTAGAAAATCAAAAAAATTTAGTTCTAGTGTCCATTTTTTAAATTGATGAAAAAGGCCATGGTTATTTATTCCAAGCATGGGAAAGAGGTAGTCATTGCTAGGGTCTGGATAAAGCAGATTATATGTTGCCAGTAAGTATACTTGGAATTGTGGGAGAGGCTATTCTAGTTGGTGGTACCTAGAATTGAGCATGATCTGTGGGACATGGCATTGAAGGAGGAATTTTATCTGTAGAGTTTACTTTCAGAAGGCACTGGTAGTTTTGGAACTGGTTGGTAATAGCTGCTATTAAGTTAATGGCCTTTTATGTATAGAGCACCCAAATGTTGTGCAAGCCTAAACCATTGTATAATGGTTGGCAGTTGTTCTATTTTATGGCTATTGATATGATCTTGTGGCCCCAGAGCAATGGAGTTGATGACAGAAATGAGCATCTGTGAAAATTTGATAAGTGCATAGTATGTGATTTTTGTCACAGAAAGTATATTGAACAGGTAAATGAATAGTTATGTCTCAGAAAGTGACTTGGTAATTTGCAGTACAGAACCTTGTAACTTGGTTTCTGTTTTGAGTCTCATACCAAGAGAGCCTTTGTAAAAGGGAAAAACCTAAGAATGGAGTGAGTTTTCCTTGGAAAACTTGGAACATAATTTCTTTATAATAGAGTCCATGTAGCAGTTTTTTGAGATTAAAGTAAAGTTTTTAGGCTGCTGTGTAGTCACTAAAAGATTTGAAATATTGGGAGTTGTTTCTGGGAAGGCAGGAAAACAGTGATATCATTCATATGGATTCTGGTAATTTTATTCTATATTTCTTGTAAAAGCAAATTTATGTAGAATGTAAAAAGTAATGAGCTTAGGGGCAATCCTTATGACATTGATCGCTTGGGATTGAAGGATGGAGAATTTCTACCATTAAGAGTTATGTGAAACTTATGGTTCAGAAGGAAGTTGGTGATTAGTTATAACAGTAGGTAGGATGATAGTGTTAGTGAGCATTTGAATAAGTAGGTGCTGCATGTATGTCAAGCTGGACTGAAATAGGAATGTTTTTAATTTTGTTGAACTGAGCTTAAAATTGTCCTAAATATAAGTCTTGCTTGGCTGGGGGAGCCTTTTTTGGAAAACTGTAGGTGTGATAATAATGAAAGGATGTATAACTCAATTTGGACCTTGATTACTTTTTCAAGTATTTAAATGGTTAGTGGGTCCATGGAGATAGGATGAAGGGAAATCAAATCAGCTATAGCTCAGGTTTTTTAGTGAAAGGCACTATAACAATTAGAAAGAAATCTTTTATACTATATATCTTTTGGGATAGGAAATTGATCAGATCACAAATATCCACCACAGTGAAATGACTAAGATTACTCAATATGACCAGAGTGAATGTTTCAATAGTGACAAGTTTCATGGCAAATTGGTTGGTTTGGAAAGACATGGAAGTTTCTGGGGGTCCAAAACAGTGTACTGATGAAGTGAGTACATTGTGGGTCTGAAATTTATTTTTAAAGTGCAGGTATGTAGGGTAGATTATATTATGCCTAGTACATACACCTTTGTTAGTTTGAAGTGCCATAGGGACTTTGGATGAGAATGTGTGACCCAACATCCAGAAAACATATATGCTTGTCCACATGTGCTGCTGGGTTAGGCAATTTTTTTTGATTATAAGGTAATCCTTCAACTGTTTGCAGACAAGATGGTTAGTTTGAGTAAGCCTGATTAACTCTTGATGTGTGTAATAGGTGGGCTTAGTAGTGTCAATTTGCTTATGTAACTCATAGACTAATAGTAGAAAATGCAGAGGTGAGGGGGATCATCATTTATGCATTGTATATTAAATGAAAATATGTGCATGAAGTCAAAAACATGATATATGATTTGGAAAACATAAGTATGAGGATTGTCTATCTTAATATATATCTGAGCACTTATAGTATATATGTGTGGGGATGATAATCTGGACCAACTGATGATTGCTGGTTTAGCATGAAATACGTATATTGGTGATTATTTATTTTTTCAACATATATGTGCTTGAGTGTATCAGTGTTATTAGATAGAGTGGAGAGTGATGGATCATCTGAAAGTCTGTGCTCATATACCCTATATTACATATATAGACACAGGTATATAATAAGCCTGTGTTTCAGTTATAAACTGAATAGTAAATGAGAAAAGAATAGTGCAGATTGTTTTACATAATTGAATGAATGTTGCCTGAAGTTTATTAAGGGTAAGTGTGATTGCTTGGGAAGAGTGGTCAATGAATAGAGTGGGGATACGCTTAAATTGTATTAGGTGATGAAAAATTGGAGAGTAAGAACATAGGTCAATGAGTGTGCATGCCAGTTGTTGTGAAAAGTGATTAAACCAGGTGGTAGAAAATCCTGGACACTCATTAGTGAAAAGTTTAAGAGATGAAACCATTTATTTATAAAAGTTGGATAATCCAGATTGAAATCACCTATTAATATGGTTGGGTGTAAGCTAGTTGCAAGAACTGAATTGATGGTTTGGATAATATATGGGTAATATAGGTGAATACTATATTTAGTGCTAATATATGGTGGTAAAATGTGATAATTAGTCAGAACCCATCAATAATCATAGGTAATGAAAATATCATTGTCTGCTGATGGTGAAGAAGTACTTTTGGAGAAAGCACATAAACCATGTCTATAAAGGGTAGTCAGAAGGATCAATTTAAGATACTTTGTAAAATTTGGTTTCCAGTAATCCAAGGAATTGAGGTTGAATGATAATAATCCACTTCTGTAATTTGGTATAGATTTGATGGAGAATTGAGGCTTCAGACATTGAACCCTATTATTTTTAGTTTCATGGAGTATAAAAAGGATTAATGATGCTGGAGGAGTTTTTTTGAATGTAAAAAACTGTGAAATGGCATTTGATTTTGCTACTGTGGACTATCAGTGGATACAATTGTTTGTTGATCAATTGCTACTGAGGGCAAATGATGAGTTTGATTGGAGGGGGATCCTGTTGAGATGGTGTTAGTTCTGGTTTGAAGGATAAGCAAGGTAAATGATCAGGAAAATACAATGAGGTAGTTGTTTGCAAGGTCTTGTAGGGGTTATAAGAAATTTTAGTGATGAGTGTGGTATGTGGTCTGTACAATTAGTTTTTTTTTTGTTGGTGATTTTTCTTAGTCAGTCCAGGTTTTCTCTTAGTTTCATTAAGGGTTGGTTGTGAAAGAGAAAGTGCTATGAGTTATGGACTTGGTGCAATTATTTCCATGATATTTATTGAAAATTTTGTCTTATGATTTATTGATTCTGTGCTGTGCTTTGATGTGGGTCCATCTCCTGAGAAGGCTAGATTTTTATGCTATATCTTGCCACATTCTTGTTGCATTGGGGTGAGGGTAGCAGGTTGAACTGATTCTGAATGAAAAGTTGATTGTGTATACATAATGGGGATAGACTGAGGCATTTGTTTTGATAAGATGGAATGCATTGAGATGCATTATACATCTGGTGTGGGATGGAGGGCTATCTGGGAGATTGTTGAACCATTAGACTGGTTGTTGTGGCAGCCTATATGAAGAGTGGCTAGATTCAAATTGGTGGCTGGTTGTTTGCAAATTTGTTTTAGGGATAATTGATGATGATGGAGGGACTAGTAGAATGAAGCACTGAGTTTAAAGATGATCCCACTATCTACAGGCATAGCATTGAGGCTTTAGACCAATGTTACTATGTTTGGTGATAGAAAATATTCGTCACTTATAAATGGTGTTGCTATTTGATGAAGCATTTGGAGATGAAGTCTGTGTACTTCATGTTAAAATCTTCTGTAAGAATGATTGGGTAAAGAATTAATGCTAGTAATGAGTTGATTGTAAGTTTGATATTAGATATGGTGATATTTCCAGGTGGAATGTAGGCAAATATTATGTTGGTGGTGGTTGTATAATGATGAAAGGTTGCTACTAACAGCTTTACATCAATATATATTATCTTAAATAATATGGATGGACATGGAGTTATAAATATACCAGTACCACCTGAAAGTGATGGAGTGCCACTGGAGCAAGCAATGAAAACTTCAGCATGAAAATGCATTACAGAGTCAATCTGTCATCCATTGTATATTTTTGTCACCAGAAGCCCAAATATATGTGGCTGTGTAATTCTAGTCCATTGCCTAAAATGGTGTATGTTGTTTGCTGAGTTTAAACCACAGACATTAAAAGCTGTTATTCTGATTTTTATTGAATTGTGGGTGGGGTTTTTTGCACTTCAAGATAGATCAATGGCTGGTTTTCAGCACATGAGCTGTATTATAGTGGAGATTTATTAGTTAGTTGGAAAGGAATGATGACCATTGGTATCAAGTTTTCTGTATGAAGGCTGCTTATCAGTGCTGAACTGTTGTACTACTCTGTTTTTGGTTTCTTATTGTTTTTATTTCTTTTTAGGTGGCATGATCCTTTTTCTGTTTCTACTGTATTTGTTCAACTTGAAAAAGGCAGGGGATGCAGGCCTTTTTGATATATGTTGATGTGTTATTTTTAATTATGTGTGTGATATTTGTTTTGAAGGTATTTTGTGTCTCACTGGAGTGATGATGTTTATATCTGTCAGTTATTGTATATTTTGAAACTCATGAGGTGATTGGACCTGTTTGAATGGCAATTGAATCTGTGCTGCTTGACAATTTATGGTTTTGCTATATTTTTTGCAGTTTAATCCATGAGAGGAGAAGTGAAAGTGATTTTTCAGATGATGATGTTGTTTGAATAGGGATTATTCATATCTGGATTTATTTTAACAGTGTGTGTGATTGGTATCTTCAGTCTGTGGGTATTTTGAGTTGATCATTTGTCTGTTGCAATTATGGAGAATAGTTACTGTCATATTGTATTCCAAAGTAACCATCCTGTCCACATGCATAGCATTGTGGTTTATGTTCCCTTTTGAAAAGGTTTAGCATGGCATCCTGATCTGAAATCTGCATAGGAATATTGTTTGGATCCATTTCTGGATGCAATATCAGCTTGAAATCAAATCTGTTGCTCTAAACTAGCACTGCTGTATCTTTAATGTAAATTGGATTGAAAGCTTTATTTTTGTAAATTTGTCAATCATTTTTGTAGTGTCAATTCAGCTTAAAATTTTCTGCTCTATATACAGAATGGCCTTATTCAATCTTTGTTCTCCCATAGTACTTCTTAAATAATTTTGTATCAACATTTGGAAATGTGAAAGACAATTCTTTGATGGCTTAATAGATATCTGGTGTGATTTTTATGGGATTTTCATTTTCTTTTGCAAATATTAAAAAATGGTTCTATTCATCTTCACAATTACATACATGTAAATATCCTTAAAATTTTTTTATTGCATTCTTTTTTCTTCTATTGATAAATTCCAATCAAAAATTATTCATGTTATAGGAGGATTGATTTGATACAAAAAACATAAATTTCTTTGAATCCTAACAAAAAAATATTTTAAGACCTCAGGGCCCCTTAGTATTTTAGGGCCGTACATGGCCACTTAGTCTGCTTACTGCTTAATCAGCCTCTGTGGAGTTGGCATATGTTTGGTTTGTAGTTTTATTAGGTTGGAGGAGTTATTGGCACTATCCATCTGGTTACATGGTTTGATAATCACTATTTAAATGTATTTTACTATTGAGCAAAACTTATTAATTGTAAAAACTTAAGTTTTATATATATATACACATTATATTTCTGTTATTGAGAAATAATTTTATTTAACACTTACTGTTCACATGTATATGACTCTAAGTCTAAAATACATGCATTTCATGATTTTCTGTACTTCAAACTGTAAGACCTTTGAAAACAATAATCTGTCAAAGGCAAGATTTGCTGCTGAACTTTATTATTATTATTATTATTACATCATCAATATTATTATTATCATTATTATTATTATTTATTATTATTACTATTTTATTGTTATTGAACACCAGTTGCTTCAAAAACATTTTTTGGTTTATAAATTTGTCTATGAAAACATTCATTGCAATATAAATATAGTGAGATAAAAAAAATCCTAATTTAAATGTGCTGAGATATTTAGAACAACCTTCTCCTCTGCTGAAGTTCTGATGTAAAAAATGAAAATAAAACTATCATTTGTTGTATCAGAATCTTGTGAATAGGGGACATCACATTAAATATTACAGCAAATTTAAGTTAAGAGGTCATTTTCGGATTATATTTCATATTATTTGGTGCTTAATTTTCATATTATCAGAACAAATCTCAGTGCTCTCTTCCTTTTAGAAATATCTTAAACATTGAACTTTTGCTATTTAATATAGAAATGAGCAATCTCTAATCCTCAGTGTATATACTTATATAATGTGTAGAATATACCTTTGCCATTTGACAATAAAAATCATAACATTTATTATGCAAGCAACTACAGTTGCTATGTTATATTATAAGTCTGTGTGATTGTTAAATGCACATATAATCTTTGCATTTATATTTTCCAAAAAACATGAAGTTGAAAATAAGTTAGATGTCTTTGCTTTAAATAGTGTTTGATACCCTACTGTTGCAATGTAAAGGCATTAGGAAACAATAAAAACAATTAATATTCAGTTTTCCAGATCTATTATTGATAAATCACTCTTTTATTGGATTAAACATATATAACAATTGAACAATGGAAGATTTCCTAAAAGGCATTTTATAATATACTTGAAAATGGTTTTCATGAGGAAGCAAGGTCTTATTTACATTTTAAAGATTATCTCAAAGACATTCTAAAGAAGTGCAATATGAATTATTTCTATTAGAAAAATATGGCATGGAGTAATATAATACATTAGATATGGTGTTGAAGTATTTCATAAAGAAGAGCTTTCTATTGAAAAAATTAAAATAAAGCATCTTAAAACAAAGCGTAGGCAGAAAAATTGAAGAGAATATTCTATATATTGTTGTACTTATATTTTACAAATTGGTTTGTATAGTCATTGTAAAACTTATTTCTAAAATAGTTTCTTTCCTCTCCTTTTTTTTCTTTTGCGCTGCCTTTTTTTCGGAGTTGGAATAACCATTTTTTTTTACAAATCAGCTGTTTATTATTATTGTTATTTATTAATTTGGATCATAAAATGAGTATATTTTTAAACATCTACTAATTATAAAAAAACTATTCTAATATGTTCTAATATTCAAAACACCTATTAAAAATATATTGTACTTAAATATATCGAGGTAATGTGACACATACAGAGCTTGCTGTGTGTCACAATACGTATAGTGAGTTTTGCCTGTTTTAAAAACTCTCCATAATAATTCTATGCTAAACATATCAATAATATAGATAACATATATCTTATATTCTACATTTTTCAAAATATATTCTATCATTATTTATTTATTTTTAATATTCTATAATAGGATAACCTCATTATAACTGTTTAACTTGTTATATGCTCTATTTTTATGTTTAATTATAAAATAAACATATAATTATTTAAATATTAAGTATGATATGGTATTCTTTTATATTATTTATAATAATATACATCACAATCAGGGTTTATTTTTATCATCACATTTCATATCACTCCATCATTCACTCTATAATTTGATCTCTAAAAAATTTGAATACAAAACATTCCCCAAATCTTTATTTAAAACATTTTTTTAATATTTTATTTGTTCAATATTTAACTTTTTTTGCATTAACTAATTTCTTGACATCACTTGAAAGTCTAGTTATTATTCTTTACTCACCTATATAGTGCTCAAACATACAATGTAGAGACCAATGTGATAGTAGAGATTATAAATGAGGAATGGACATCTAGAACTATTGGACATAATGATATCATGAATACATAACTTAAGGCTACATTTTTCTTGTGTTTATCTTAATTTTTATCTTGGCTTCTCTTTAAATACTTACAGATTTATAAAAAATGCTATTGTTCATATATCACAAACACATGGACTTTCTTTAACTGTATTACTGTTAATATAAAATATATCTCTATCACTACAGAATTTCTTAATAAACTACTTTCCTGAACCATTAATTATCTATCAAAACACTGTATAAATCCTAAAAAACATTATAGATAACTACTACACATCTTTTCATCAAATAATGTCCAAACTTCTTAATAATGCATACTTTGGACACGGAAAAAGATTAAAATAAAACAAATGGTTTATGAAATACAATTATCATAAGCAAACTAAGTTATTTACTTTTAACATATTTCAGAGATCAATTATTCATACATTGTATAATCATATGCAGATTATAATAATTATATTCATACCTCTATAATTTATCATTACATGAATATAAGCATAATAAATATCACACATATTTATTTTACCTGAGTTTTGGTTTGCATTAGGAAATACCAATATCTTATATTAAACAATAGTAAATTCAATTTACTTTAATGATATGTTATGATTATTATTGATGATCCCTAGTTGACATAACTTAGAATCATCATAAACAAAACCCCCCAAAATTATTATTTTCTTCCTTTTATATTAAAAAATTTTAAAAATATTTGAGTCTTAAAACTATCAAAATATTAATAATAACTATAAATAACTAATATTAACATAAAACTGTATCATATTACAATAACTAAAAAGTTTTCTTTCATTCCTTAAACTGAATCAAAGGGGAAGGGCTAGTCTCTACAACAACCACTTGACTTGAACAGAGAGATTACTTTCTCTTTCATCCTTCCACACTTTTTTAAGTGTTCTTTGCAGATTTAATGAAAAACATTAAAAAAATTCTAGAGAAATGTTAATTATCAATAACTAAAAAGTTCTTGTAATAAAAGTTCATTCTTTTTACATTATTGATAAAAACAATTTTTTCCAAATTAATAAATAGGCATTTATTATTTAATAAGATATTTATCAAATTTTAAAACTTTCCTTTCTCTCAGCATTCAAATATTCACTGCAAAATCTTCCAATTTTAGAAAGTTCTCCAAATCATTCATATCAAATATTAATAATTTTGATAATGTTGATAGCAGACTTATAAACTTTTAGAGTTCATCTCAAAATTATTCATTTAACATTTTAATAAATTTAATAATTCTTGTTAGTAATATTATAAAATTTTAGAGTTCTCCTCCTGTATAGTCAATTTTCATCATGTTAAAATACTCACAAATCACTTGATATCTGTCTTTTTTTGTTCTATCTTCAGTTGATATTAATTTCAATGTAAGCAGAAATACCTTTTCTTAATTTATATATTGTTATCATTGATATTATTTACAGTTGACACACACACACACACATATAATTATTGTTATCTCGATTTGTATTTGATCAAAGACTTGACTTTAAAGTATATACTAACATATGTACCCATCTAATGATATTAGATATAGGACTATGTGAATGAATTTTTTTTTGATATTTTACTACCTATAAATACAAATGCAACTGTAGTTTTATTTAACAGTATTAATTTTTACAAATAAATTTATGTATACATGTTTATAAAAAGCATACTCGAATAAAATTGCTAACAATGATGATAAAAGAAATACATAGATGAAAGGACAAACAGATATCGCTAACCTCATTGAAAAAATTAGAGATTGAAATGGAACTTGCATAGACATATTGCTAACAATGATGATAAAAGACAGATAGTTATAAGCTTCAAATTGGATCTCAGAAGATTGTAAAAGTCTTAAGGTCCATTGGAACTTGGAATAACTGTGACATATTATTGGGAAAGTCATTTAAATGAAAGCACCAAAAGTCACAGAACTGATTGTAATTTAGGAACTTTTAATTCTTAAATCTAACTTTCTATTTCCACATTCTGAACCATAAAGGCAACTAGGCAGTAAGGAGTTATGACCAAATTCAGTAATATTTTTTTCCATTAATGGTAATTTACTTTTACTTGAATATTTGTTTCCAGTATTGTATTTTTATTTTTATAACTTTATTAAAAAACATCATATTCTGATTACATTATTAAAGTGTATAAATTAGAGAATGCATTGTATAATTCATTTATGAATGAGAGTTCAAGAAATGATCTATACTTAAAATTTATTAATAATACAAAATTTCTGTCAATTTAGACAACTTATGATTATTCCTTGGTTAAACCAGTGATTTTGAAGAAAATTAAGGTTTATTAAAATTGAGCTTAAAGAAAGTAATACATGAAATGCATATTTATACAAATACATATATAATGAAATGTAACTAAATTTAATCTTATGAAATTTATTATACCAATTTTGCTAACATTATAAAATATTGATTGTTCATGATAAAATATGTCTGCTACTAGGCTAGATTACTGCCATAAGTGGAATACAGTTTACTATTTATTTATATAATTAGTAATGGCATAGTAAATGTTATAAAGTTAACTTTAGTTTTATTTTTTTGCTTTATAACTTATATTACATTTTATATTATATTATATGAAAACATTCTTTATTGATTATCATCTATAATAATTAATTAGTAAACTATTTAACAATGGTAAATATTAACAATACAATGATTATAAAATTCCAGTAACTTTCACAACCATTATTAACTATTCAAAAATCAAAATTTAATGGGAACAAACATCATCATGTAATATCCCAAAATAGTGTATGATGACATTGTTTCTAACAAATTAAAATTTTGAACAATTAATAATGGTTGAAAAGATACCTGATAACCAAATCTGGTGGCAACTATTATATAGATGGTTGCATCAGAATATGTGATAATTTGTTTATTCCATTTAAAGAGAGGAATAGATCCAATAATTATCAGACTTAGAGTCTTCAGGTAGAATGGAAATAATGATGCAATGAAGTAACTAACCAATGATAATATCTACTTCTAGTGAGCTAGCTTTTATTTCACACATAAAATTTAGACATAATTTAGATTAGTTCATCTATATTTTACCCTCTTTCCGATTCCATATATGCCTCAGAATTTGAACCAAGGGGGAATATTGTAATTGACTCTCTTCAGCAATAAATTTAACTTAAGTAGGAATTATCGTATGCTTATATATATATATATATCATAAATCAACTATAATATTCATTTAATTCTATTACAATGTTATAATATCAAAAAATCTCTGTGTATACATATATATGATGATCAATTGATGAGTGGGAAAAATGATTTTGATAAACTAGAGACCATTTAATGAGAAGTAAACTAACAATATTTATTTACAAACATAATATAAAATTAAACCAGAAAGCATCACATGATCACATCTCCAATACTAGCACATAATTGTTTATAAACAAAGCAAAGCAAAACTCCATATAGTAGTGCCACCTGTGCTAAACAGAGTAATCAATGGATGCCAGAAGGCTTGTGCATAAAATCCCTATCTAATGCCTACTCATCCAATATCCCCAGACTAGTTTCTGGCTTGTGGCCTTCATCAGTGAGGAGCTTTGGATCTGAGAGCACTGCATCTAGATCTTAGGATCTAATGCAACCCTCTAGCAAACACCTTTTATCTCTACTTAACTACAAAACTATGAGCATGAAATTGAAAACACAAAAAATATTTTCAATCTAAGCTCAATAGCTTATATAGTCATATGGGTCTGAACTCAGTTCAGCACCCATACATTTGTGTCTTTGGCTCTTTAACAACCATAGCCACCACTACCCTATTAGGCAGGATTGGTGTTAAACCAGCAAGCATCACATGATCACATCTCCAATACTAGCACATAATTGTTTATAAACAAAGCAAAGCAAAACTCCATATAGTAGTGCCATCTTAGAGTGAAAATATTGTTTGTGTTTTCAATTTCATGCTCATAGTTTTGTAGTTAAGTAGAGATAAAAGGTGGTTGCTAGAGGGTTGCATTAGATCCTAAGATCTAGATGCAGTGCTCTCAGATCCAAAGCTCCTCACTGATGAAGGCCACAAGCCAGAAACTAGTCTGGGGATATTGGATGAGTAGGCATTAGATAGGGATTTTATGCACAAGCCTTCTGGCATCCATTGATTACTCTGTTTAGCACAGGTGGCACTACTATATGGAGTTTTGCTTTGCTTTGTTTATAAACAATTATGTGCTAGTATTGGAGATGTGATCATGTGATGCTTGCTGGTTTAACACCAATCCTGCCTAATAGGGTAGTGGTGGCTATGGTTGTTAAAGAGCCAAAGACACCAAAATGTATGGGTGCTGAACTGAGTTCAGACCCATATGACTATATAAGCTATTGGGCTTAGATTGAAAATATTTTTTGTGTTTTCAATTTCATGCTCATAGTTTTGTAGTTAAGTAGAGATAAAAGGTGGTTGCTAGAGGGTTGCATTAGATCCTAAGATCTAGATGCAGTGCTCTCAGATCCAAAGCTCCTCACTGACAAAGGCCACAAGCCAGAAACTAGTCTGGGGATATTGGATGAGTAGGCATTAGATAGGGATTTTATGCACAAGCCTTCTGGCATCCATTGATTACTCTGTTTAGCACAGGTGGCACTACTATATGGAGTTTTGCTTTGCTTTGTTTATAATATAAAATTGTTAAATTTCTTTAACAAAATAAAAAAAAAGATTATATATATGTAAGTGTTAAGTATGTATACATATCATATTGATAATTAAAGATATTCATTAAACCAACCCTATTTCTGATAGATATGCATGAATAAACACTCGTTATATATAAAGTAAATGAATGTAACAAGAAAAATAATAAAATCATTAATTCAACATTGTATTCATAGTGAAACTAACTAACTAACTAATTCCAATAATAGCATTTTTTCTCTCTGAAAGAACCCCTTCTTAACATGCAGAAATAAAATAGAAAAGACAATTTATGCAGAAATGTTAATTAATCATTTATACTGAATAAACATGCATAAACAAATGTTAATTAACAAAAGAAAAATAAACAACATAAATTCTATAGTGTCAAAGCTTTATATTTCTTTTTTATATGGAATAGCAATAAATAAAGATCTTACCTCTATCCCATATTTTGGTAAGGATTCTAATAGTAATCAAACCAAATGTCATATCACTATAAAAGGGAAGATTATCTAAATTTTATTTAAAAAAATTATTTAAGTTAATAACCTCCTTCTGCATGTTTTCTCGAATTTAGATACAATGAAATCTTTCAAGTTAAAGAGATCCCGGTTTCCAATACAGAAGTAAAAAATATATATATATACAATAATACATAATTCTATTAACATAAAAAATATGTAACTAATTAATATTTCTTCACGATGACTGGCGCGAGATTTAAGAGTTAGATAATTAATGGCTCTGATAGATAATCCGTCATTATTTTGGTCGGGTTGCTATGATAGGTCATGCATTCCTCACGGAGATTCCTCAGTGACATATATACTATTGTTGTTCTTCCTTTTATATCCATCTGTAAGTTTTAGACGTGCATTTGAGATTTTTGGCAGACATTACACACTTAAACACTAATTCATTGTGCTTATTCTGTAAAGGCTGATGAACACTTAAGCCCTACAACACTATTGAGTTAGCTGGCAAACATAGTTTTTCAACAAATTAATAATATAAAGTTACTTAATTCGAAGTTTGTTATTAAATGATTTTATGTGAGTAGGATTATTTCATTAGCATTTGAAAAATAGTGTGGTATATATATCAAACGTTTATCTAAATCCACTCTTTTGATTTACTTAATTGCCTATACTTATTAAGAATGTTTTTTTACAGCTTCTTGTAATCGACTCTATCACAACTCAACAAATAACTTCAAGTGTTCAAATGAACTATCCATTTTTTTAATATTAAAGCATTCGATTCTTCTGACATTATATTATACGAATTATGTCCTAATCGGAAAAAAGCAGAAAGATGACTGAAAAGAATTAAGTTTGTTTTTATTATTGTCCTCGGCTTTTATTATTTATTGTGCTTGCATTTTATTTCTTTTTTCATCTTTATATATATTTATTGTTACACGTATTATCTTGATTATAAGCAAAAAAAAAAAATTGACATTGGATTGTTACCATGTTTATTTAGTCCTAGTCTTTTTTTAAAATGAAGTCAAATATACAGATATTACATTTATTGTAATATTATACACATATTAGTACGATAGTTAATTAACGTTTTATTTTGATGGGGATTTCATCTTTCTAGAAAAAATAAACAAAATCGGTCTGTTTTGATTCTTTCTTAACATAATAAAAAAATATACATTTGTTGCGTCTATATATATATATAAGTACGAGTTTATTTATTTTATAATTGAAAACATATGTTTAGTTGGTTATTAAATAAAATAAAAAAAGTGAACTGGATTTGGTAGTGAGTGATAAGGTTAGATTGTAAACATATCCTTAGAATAACTGAAAGTTTTTATGGAATTATATATATATAATGTAATCTTATATTTACCATTGTAATTAGATTAATATAGCCAAAAACTATAAATTTTTTTATTGGTTTTCTTTATGAACAAAATAAATCCATCACTATTATAGCAGATAATATGATAAAAAAGGAAATTTAAAAGTGTCTCATAGTACTGCCTAAAAAGATATATATTTTTTAGAAAGTACTTAAAGATGTCTATTGAGCAGATATTTTATTGATTAATGCATACATAAAATATATATGTCTGTGTTATTATTATTATTATTTATTTAAAAAACACGGTTGAAATTTTTTATGTACAAATAAAAAAACATATCCATAAAATTGATATTGATATATGAAATGGATATAACAAATTAAGCAGAATAAAATAAATATTTAAAACAGTTCTACAATAAATGTTTCATGATAATTACAACTGAGATTACATTTAGCTAAAATAGACAATCCATGTTAGGCATTTATCACGTATATTTAAAAGGCATTAAATTACTAATCCTTTGGTTTAAACATACTTTATTTATTTTGCTATAGAGTTTAGGCTATTTTAATTGTTTATAAGACCTAGAAAATAAATAATAATCCATAAACAAATTAACTTTGTTGATTTTCATTAATAATTAAGTATTTTTTCCAAGATAAAGATTTACACATGGATTTAGACTTGTTATAAAGTTTTAACTTCCACTAATCCAATGTGAAGTTATCCATCATTTTCAAAACAGTTATTTCACAATTTATTTTGAAAGAAGGGACAAATGATTTGATTGTTGTTACAATGAGTATCCTGCAAGCAATTTTCCAAAATTCCATTAAATCTACAAGTGTTTTCTAAAGGACTAGACTGCGTTCATTGCAGAAAACTACAAATGAATGACAGTTCATTAATAATAGATTTAGGATTATGAATGCCACCATATGAAAATATGATAAACGTCATAAATTGATCAGCAGATATTTTAAAATGGATTAAATGTGCTAACTATATAAGTCAGAAAATAATTACTATATGCACTTATTAATTTTTTTAAAAAAATATTATATTAGATGTCACCATGGATTTAAACCTATGAGAACAATTACCTAGTACTTCTAATTTAATATCTAGTGCTTATCACATGATCACATTTCCTATACTAGCACATTAATTGTTGATTAACAGAGCAAAACTCTCCATACAGTATTGCCACCTGTGCTAAACAGAGTAATCAATGGATGCCAGAAGGCTTGTGCATAAAATCCCTATCTAATGCCTACTCATCCAATATCCCCAGACTAGTTTCTGACTTGTGGCCTTCATCAGTGAGGAGCTTTGGATCTGAGAGCACTGCATCTAGATCTTAGGATCTAATGCAACCCTCTAGCAACCACCTTTTATCTCAGCTTAACTACTAAACTATGAGAATGAAATTGAAAACACAAAAAATATTTTCAATCTAAGCTCAATAGCTTAAATAGTCATATGGGTCTGAACTCAGTTCAGCACCCATACATTTTGGTGTCTAATAGGATAGTGGTGGCTATGGTTGTAAAAGAGCCAAAGACACCAAAATGTATGGGTGCTGAACTGAGTTCAGACCCATATGACTATTTAAGCTATTGAGCTTAGATTGAAAATATTTTTTGTGTTTTCAATTTCATTCTCATAGTTTAGTAGTTAAGCTGAGATAAAAGATGGTTGATAGAGGGTTGCATTAGATCCTAAGATCTAGATGCAGTGCTCTCAGATCCAAAGCTCCTCACTGATGAAGGCCACAAGTCAGAAACTAGTCTGGGGATATTGGATGAGTAGGCATTAGATAGGAATTTTATGCACAAGTCTTCTGGCATCCATTGATTACTCTGTTTAGCACAGGTGGCAATACTGTATGGAGAGTTTTGCTCTGTTTATCTAGTGCTTATATTAAAGTATTGCCAGTAAATTGCACATGGAATGTTCTGCAAATGTAAATATTTCCACAGGATAATTCTCAATCATTTATAAAATTAGAATTATGATTTGAGGAATTACTTAAATAAAC
This sequence comes from Epiperipatus broadwayi, assembly GCA_028023455.1. NCBI lineage: Eukaryota > Metazoa > Onychophora > Udeonychophora > Euonychophora > Peripatidae > Epiperipatus > Epiperipatus broadwayi. The sequence continues at coordinate 9,526,053 of JAQFVV010012423.1, forward strand.
ATTGTTTATTATTATTGAATTATTTAGTTCATAGTTATTATTAGTTTAATAATAAATAAATAATAAAGTTCTCAAGATAATTCTGAGATATGAAGGTATAGGTAACAAGCTTATATATTTTATCAATGATATTTGGGTGTGAGTGTAATATATATGTGATTCACATTTTATATTGGAGTCATGTTACATTTAGTAAACTAACTTATAAACTTATATAAATATTATAATGTCTTTAAATTCAGTCTCAGATTCATAGGTAGTTAATCATTCTTGGGTAGATGATTAAATCATGAAGGAATATTTATTTGTATAGTGCCCATGATATTTATATAATTTTGAAATGCTACACTATGCAATAAGGCATTCTGATGGTATAAATAGAATAAATTATATTTGTTAGTAGAGGTATACTTCTAACTAATTATTTAAACTTTGAATAATATAAAAAGCAAAGCAAGTCTTTCTAATAAAAGATATGAATGTATAATAAATAAAACTATGTATTTTGCATATCATTTAGGAGTGCTAAGTAATGTAGTGGTATATATAGGTGCACCTATACATATGCTGTTACATTATTTTAAAATTAAAATGAAAGGGGAAAATGAATTGTAAATAAAATTGATTTATTTAAAAGTAAAAGAAAATCAAAATAAAACTATTAAAAAAATTATTTAAAAGAAAGTTAAAAAAAAAAAGAAGTGAAGATCTAAAGATTAGTATTTTTGTTAAAAAGTAATAAAAAAAAATAGAACAAATGTTAATTAGTCTATTTAAAAGAATCGTGTTTAAATCTTAGTGAATGGAAATGATTGTTCTATTAATTGAATCTAAAGCAAATGAGCTCTTGGGCATTTTGTAATGTAAAAGTCAGATAAAAGATAAAAAAATTAAAGATTATGTGTTTCCCACTCTGGAACAGAATGACCAAGCCAGGCATGGGTCAGAAAGAAAAAACATCAGGACCAATAAAAACAAAGGATATCATATATGATCAATCAGGAGAATTTTTGATAAGAGAGGCTATAAAATTATAAAAGATGAAATATTAAATAAAATGAATTGATTATTAATTCTTGAAATGCAGCTGCATTGCGGATCCTAAAATATAAGGTTCCTGCAATTAAGTAGTTTCTCATTGTGCACTAGCTGAGGTGGCCTCCAAATTTATAGTTCCTGAAAGAATGACATATAGCAGTGTATCTATAAAGAAAGCATAGGAAAATTACATAATAAAGGAACTCCAGACACCTGCTGAAATCCAGAATGGTCATCAAGATTAACAAGAAAGTATGAACTTTTGTCATTATAGACTGTCTAAATATATATCTTCAATAAGCATTAATAAGTTAAACCTCACTAATAAAAATCTCTTATCTGATTGAGTGTAAATTTAAATTAGTCATATTCTCCTAATATGTTTGCTAATTAATCATTTCCATTTCTATTTATTTTATATTTTTTTGTTACATGCTAAACTAAATTATTAACTTGTATTAAATTTAAAAATAGGTGTAAATGGCTGCATAAAAGTGGGTTAAGTTCAGATTATTTGTCTATAGTTGAATCGCTGCTAGTGGATGGATGTATGGGTGTTTTATGTCAATGTGATATTGAGAGATGCATTGGATTCTCATTCTCTTGTACCATGTTAGTATCAGGGCACTATACACAATTGAATGCATGGCCAAAAGTGTAGCCATCGCATTGCCAATGGACATAGATATATTCATTCTCTGCACTATTGATCTTCATATGCTCTGGGTGGTGATAGCAAGATAGCCAAAACCGTAATGCCCCATTATAGAGCATGTCTAATATATATATATTTTCCAAATGATTATCTCGCCAGACAGATGCACATTCTTGTCGGCATGGTTTTTTGTATGCTAACATCCTCATTTTGCATGGATCACATCAGTATATCAATAAGCTGGCATTGGTTTGGATGTGAACTTATAGCCTGGAGTTAAAAAAAAGAATCGAGTATATAAATGTGTAATTATGTAGTGTATTTACATTTATCAAATTATTAAATTGTATAAAATATCCATCTGTGCGAACTTACTAAGATAACAGAAATTTTAAAATAATAATAATAACAAAAATTAAAACAATATTAAATAATTTATTCATCAAATTTATATATGTGAGTAAATAAATGTTTGTGGGATTATTACTAGCAGTGGCTTATTTTATTTTATATTAAAAATATGTTTAAGAATTTATACCATTAAATCTCAGCTACTCTATGAGCTAGGGTCTGAGGCATATCGGTCGATGTAAATGGAATCTTAGCATGGAGTATCTGTCTACTATATAAATTTTCCAGGTTCAAATGGCCTGGTGGCACCCTGTACGGCAGATAGTGTAAGAGTAAATTCCCTGACGGTTATAGTAAATAATTTGCGTACCACAAAAAAGTGAAAGAACTATCCAGTTTTTATAGAATGAGGTTGATAATCTATTGATTATTTTTGTCAAGAAAATTAAAAACATTATAAAACATTATTATCTTCCAGTATGTAAAATTAGGTTATGATTTAATATTATTCAATCTCCAATAGAGTACCATGTCTGCAACACTTTAGAATTATACAAATAATTCTAACCAAAACTCGGTTTATTCACGGAGAACAATCAATATTATTTATTAATATTGTTATAGAATTTTGTATTAAATTGCATTTATTATTGTTTACTTATAATTTTATTTTATTTTATATACTTGTTATTTATAATAAAGCAAGTGTTGTATTTAAATACATCTGTTTGTCATTATTAAAATCATTGACTTTGCAGATTGTTGAAATAAAAGGTCGATTATACTTCTAAGCTATTAAATTACTTATTCATTTATTTAAATTTTATACACCATTTATTATTATTATTGCTATCTGAAATATAAATTAATAGGATAGGATGATGTATAATAAAATTCTTTTTACATCCATCATAACTAGAATAACTTAATAAACTTTACATTTATATATCTTTTAAATGAATGATTAAGATTGATTTAGTTAATAACCATGAAAAAAATAATTAAATGAACATTATATTTAATTTAAGAATGAGGGAGAGTTAATTTACTAGTCTTATAAAAAGTACATATTAATTTGTATCAAGATAATTATTTACACAAGAGATCGTAATAGAATATATATATGTCATATTATTATTACTATTTGCGGGATATTCCGTGTAGTGAAAAAGCTAAATGCTGACGTTTCAGTACAATATCAAGTACCTTCCTCAGAGCGTCCTCTTTCTCAAATCATAAGAATGCATGTGAGATTTAAAATCGTTTTTATCGTTTTCTTTCTCCTCATATTTAAATTCTATTGGTTGAGAAGTTTTAAAATTTATTTTCTCTTCCAATAGTTTCTTCCAAATGTTGTTAATCTTCTTTAACTCACACCTTTCATTTATGCTCTTGGGCCTTTTAAAAATCTCTATAGCTTCTCTTAGCAATCTCTGGTCATATTGTTCAATTTTTGCTAAAATATTTGTTTTTTCAAAATTGATATCATGATTTGTTAATTTAATATGAGAATAAATAGCTGATGAATTGGATTTTTCTCTCACTGCCAGAATGTGTTCTTCCTTTCTAATATTTATTCTACGATTAGTCTGTCCTATATATGTATGTGGACAGACCCTACATGAAATTTCATACACACCATGACACTCCAAAGCAATATATATATATATATATAAGAACATAGAAAAATTATTATCATATATATATATATATATATAAGAACATAGAAAAATTATTATCATATATATATATTAAGAATGCCCTGAGAAATTTATTTATCTTAAAATTTATGTAATATTAAATTCTAGAATATTATTAACATTTATTTTATATGAAAATAGACAAACACTCATTCAAATTTACTTTGATAGCAACCAATCGTAAACGCACTCATCTCAACCGGTTGTCTTTTGCTTCTATCTGATTGTGATTTGAATAACTAGTAATAAAACAATCATTCATATATTATTATGATCATTTCAACTCCATATACATAAATAAAAAGGAAAGAATAAATAAAGAAGAAAAAACCATCTATTCTAGAACAGTGTTTTGTAATGACTCTAACCAACTTATGAACAACAAATTGGTTCATATATAGAACATTCTAGGGAATTTTTCTGTTTATTTGATATTTTACAATTCTATATATTTTAATTTCTTTAACAAAAAAGCTTACTTTCTGAAATATTTCAACACCATATTTAACAATAGTTTTCTAACGTATTTTATTTTCTATCATATATTTTCAATGGAAACAATTGACATTTGAGTTCTTTAGAATATCTTTGAAATAATCCTTATATCATAGATGTGGCCTACCTCTCCCATGTAAATCATGATTAAGTTCACCATAAAACACTCTTTTAGAAAGGCATTCATTATCCATTTGTTATATATGTCTAATTCAATGAAGATGTAATTTTACAATAGTGAACTCAATAGTATGACATTAGTAAAATGAAGAACATAATAAATAATTGGCTTTATGATCCTTGCCATTGTATTTTTTTAAATCTTATGTATCATCTTTAAATGAAACTTTTCTAATGTCTTATATTTTGCCAATAAATCTGTACAATAAATGAGGTAAAATAACAGCTCTATATGCAGTGAACTTTAGTTACAGTAGTTATTTCCCTATGATGAAATACTCTTATCTTTTAACTTGTAAAACCAGCAGTAACACACAGGTGTATGTGTTGTATCTCAATGTCTAAGCCTACCTTACAAACGAAACCCAAGATATTTAAATAGGTTTACATTTTCAAGTTGATAATCATTCAAGCTAAAAGTTGCTGAAGATTTTTCTTCAGACATTAATTGATAAAGAGCTTTTTTGAATTTTAAAAAATTAACTAAAGTATTGATATCTTGTATTAAAATATTTTGCAAATCATCTTTTGAAGTAACAAAAATAACATGATCATTATCATACTATTTAATTCAGAATCCAGGAAGATAAAATTCTTGTTCTAGCTTTTAATTGATTTAAATGGAAAATTCTTCCACCAAAATCGTATCATATCTTGATCTTTATTTCATTAAGTTACCTGTAAACAAATCCAAAAAGCACTGTCATAAAAATTGAAAATAATATTGAATCCAATACACAACTTTGTTTGACACCAATTTTCATTCCAAGTGTTTCATATTTTGCACCCATAATAATCATGTTTTCTTTTATTTTACTGTATAGAATCTGTATTATACAAAAAAATTTTGGTGGATACTCACACATAATAATAAACACCAAACATATATAGAATAACTTGGGAAGTGTACATTTGATCAAATAAATAAAAGCAATATAGAAATTGCTCCTTTGTTCCCACACCTTTTTTGTATTTTCCTTTCAAAAAAATGTATATTTTGCATCCTGATTCTCTAAACTTATAGTGAGTGTCTAATAACTACTTATCTATAACTGGAAACAATTTATTCAACAAAAGTTTTAAAGCTACCTTTCTACAGTGAATATTCCATGATAATTGTTGCAATCTTATCTATTCTCTTTGTTTTAAAAATTGGAACAATAAAGACATCCTTAAGATTAGGGGATACAACTTCAAGGTTCTATTAATTCATAAAAAATTCCAATATTTTCGAAGCTAGCCTATCATCACTATATTTTTAAACATTTCCAGATATTTCATCAGGATCTGCAGACTTTCTAGTTTTAAGATTATAAAGAACAGTTTTGACTTCACTAAGCTGGATATAGATAAAATGAATATATCATTAAAAGTTGCCATCTCAATTCTTGCATCATGATTCAAAAAATGATAAAAATATTCTTTGCATCTGTTTAAAATATCATTGTCATCATTTCTGGATTTAATAGAAATGCCATATTGTTTCTCACATCTATATGTTGCTTTCAATGCATCAAAAAGATCTCGAATGACACATGATCAGTAAATGACTGCATTATGCATTGCAACTTTAATCCACCAATAATTTTTAGACCTTCTTGTCAGCCATTGAATTTTTGCCTTTAGTTATTTATATTTATTATGAAGATCCATATTTAATCTATTATTCTACCAAACAGAAGCTGTTACAAGTTTTCTTTTAATTAAAACCTTAATAATATAATTGTCAGAAAACTGATCATAATTTTTAATGAATACAAGAATAGAACAGACTTCTTAAGAGAATTCCATACTTCAGTAAGATCCAAATTAACAATTTTAGAGTTTAATACTAAAGAAAATGTGTAAACAATCACATTAAATGATAGAGTTTTTGATTTAAATTCTACTACATCATAAGCTATCAACCATTTAAAAATATTAGAACAGCATCTCTCACTATACAACATCTAAGCATCAATGATCTAGAAGCTTAAACACATTGTAACGATATATAAATATGCCATTACATTAATTTGAAATAAAAACTTTTACGTTCGCAAATAAAAATAAATGTATTAAAAAAACTAAACGCTAAAATTAAAATGTTTGTTAAACGTATATATATTCGCACAGATGCAAAACTTTAAAAATATTTTTTTTTATAAATAAAAAAAGGTATTTGAACGTACTTTTTTATAAAAAAATACAAGATTTAAATATAAAAATATTTTAATAAAGAAATAACGTAAGTAAAAATAAAAACAGGTATTAATTAATTCCTGTAATCTGTAAATGGAAATGATTGTTTATTAATTGAAAAGCAAGCTAGCCTTGGGGCTCTTGTGTAATTAAAAAGTCAGATGAAAATTAGATAAGAGAATAAAGAGAATTTAGCTTGACCAATGGAAGCACCAAGCCTCTCGGACCTTAATGAAAATTTGGATTAGTGACGTCTTTGTTCGTTCAATCTGGAGATTTACTATAAAAAGAAAAATATTGAGTTCCAGTCAGTTTCCAGCTTGATTTTGTGAGAAGGGCGATGGGACGCACATATCATTCTCTCTCACTTATTTTAAAAATGAAAAGACTGTGATACCAGAATGGAACCAGCTAAGGCTACCTCCAGAATATCAGACCTGTCTTCCATGAAAGCCTTCGTGGGAATTGCCAACAGGAACCTGGACTCTTCTACCGTAAGCAATTGAACTGAATGATTTTAAAATCTGAAGTAATTAAGAATTTTAAAGATTTGATCAGTTAATCTAAATTTTTCAAAAAAGAACTTTTCTCTGACGTATGTTTCAAATTAATTATAAATGTTTAATTTTTACATATTTGTTTGCTAAAAAAAATCATTTCCATTTTATTATTTTTATTTGTATTAATATTTATTGTTTAAATTTTAAATGATGAAATTTAAGTTGGGTATGGACGTTGCATGGATTCGTTAGTGGTTGATTATGTTGTGGTTTTCATATTTGATTAGAATATATAGGTCATTGATGTCACTGCGGCATCTTATGATGAATGCTATTGGGTTTCTTGTATTCCCTCTGCAATTGACGTTATCGATGACTTTGTATTTTGATCGGTTATGTTTATTTTGGAATGTTTTTAACCATGGAATCTATGCAGCCGATCTATACTCAACATTATAAAACAAATTTTATAAAATTCATCTGTGTGAACGTATCTAAATGTTAAATTTAAGTCGGGCATGAATGGCTATATAGTTTTGTAAAGTTATATTAAGGGAGGGTAATCTTAGGTTATTCGTTTCGTAGTTGAATTAGGTCAATGGATTGGATATATTTGTGTAATTAGTAGATGTAGTATGAGTTTTGCTACGTGCAGAATCGCTGTATATGCCACACAAACCCTTTTGCCTATGGATGGGATTGTAAGTCGGCAAAAAGGACCACTGTCCCTTCCTATGGAGTTTTTATTTTATTGTTCTTCTTGCCATACAGATGTAACATTCCTGTATTGGTCAAGAGTCAATGTCTTCTCTAACTATACTGTTCATATGTCCATTCCTGACAGTATAGTATATATGTGCTGTTGTATTTTCATGCTACATTGAATACATAAATGTATCAGATGGATTGACGCCGGTTTGACTGTGAACTTTTGGCCTAAGGTTAAATAAGGGAAAGAATATTTTCTTTTCAAATGCAGATCTATGTAGTCTATTCATACTCGACCCACTAAATAAATATTAAACTCATTATTGCAATCTATTTAAAATTAAAAGTTAATATAAAATGTTAAATGTATTCCTCAAAATTTATTTATACGTGCGTTAATAAATGTTTGTTTGTTAATTACTGGCAGTGGCTTTTATTTTTTTTATATATACAAACTAAATAAGTTATTTCTTATCTCTGCGTCTCCATGAGCTAGTGACAATGGGCTAATGGTCTGAATATTTAAATAAAGTGGAATCTTAACAGTGTGTATCTGCCTACTTTATAAATTTTTCTAGGCTCAAATGCCTAGATGGTGCCCTTGTAGTGCAGATTGCAGTTAGATTCGATCTCCACCTTCTTTTGGATCATTATATCATATTCTAACCTTATTCCATCTAGTAATACTATTGTCTAACTCATTTTTAAATCAAAATTTAATTTACTGTTATTTTAACTCCATAAGGAAAGCAGATAAGATTTAAATATTTTTATATGTGAAATCAAAAGAGCAAATTTATTATAAATATAGATTTAGCACAGTGAATAACAAACTGATATAAACATAATTTTAGCATAGTGAATCACATTCAAGTATTGAAAGAGAGATTATAGAAAGATCCCAATGATTATGAGATGCATTATGTCTTGGATATAAGCATTTGATATATATATTATTTAAAATATTATCATACTCTGAAGTATATTATTTATCAAAATGCAATAGCAGGATTACATTATATGATATTAAAAAAAACTGATAATGATAAGTCTAAAATGGTAGGATACTTCTATTTATTTTAACATATTTACAGCACTTTTACAAAAAGTATATGAATTATACTTGTATTTCAATAGTATTAAATAATAAAAAAATAGTGTTAACAATAAACATAACAAATAGTTTAAAAAAAAGAAAAGAAAATAAAGATTGATAATCGTAAATTGGAATAAGATACAACTGCAAGTACTTGACCAGGGAACCATAATGAATGAAATTAAAAATAAAATTAAACTTGGATAAAGTGCTTTTGATAGAAATAATTTAATATTAAAAGAAAATCTGTGTGTTTGAAAAACGTTTTAATGGGTGTTTTTTAAATTAATTTTTACTTATTGTTATAAAATTTGGACATTTAACAGAAAAGAAATATAGAGACATTAGAGCTTTAAGCCATTCAGCAAAATAAGAATATATATATATGTTTAATGTTCTAATGGTTATATGATGTAAATAAAGTAGTTTTTGGATTAAACTGTGTGCTATTTTTGATTATTTCAAAATAACATACAGTTTAACCTCAAAACTATTTTATATATGTATAAATTTTTTGTGGTTTCCATAAGTGAGGATCCTTGGCTCTGAAAACACTGTACCTAGACTTTAGGATCTAATGCATTTCTTGATAAGTCACCTTTTATCTTTTTAATTAACTATAAAGCTTCGAGTCCAAAATGAAAACAATAATTTTTTAATTCAAGTTCATTTGCTTGTATAGTCATACAGATCTGATGAAAGCCACAAGCTAGAAACTAGACTGAATATATTAGATGAATAGGCACTAGATGGGATTTTATGCACAAACCTCCATTGATTACCCTGGCTTGCAGTGAGTGGCATTACTACATGGCAGGTTTTGCCTTCGTTTTTAAAGAATATTGTTAGAAAAAACATTGAAAGACATGTAAGGTTGATTATTCACATTGGAAAAATAAAACAAAGATTTAAAAAAACTGTTAAGGAGATATTACAAGTCAATATTACAAGGTGTCGAATAAACAATCTAAAATCCCATCATGCAATTTCTATTTCCTATATTGGTTTGTATCATTGAAAAGTTTATATTTAACCTTTTAATTCTTTATTTCTTTATTTTTTTGGAATATCATATCCAAATTTTTATTTATAGTGATTGTGATTGACAATGGGACAAACTGTAATGACAAATTTACACAATGCTATTTATCACTGATGATATTTTTGCTAAGAAAGATCTTTTAGAATAAATAAATAGGTTTTCCTAAGTAAATTATTAAAAGACAACTTTTATAAATTTATTTGATTAAAAAAACACAATGCAGTGGATTTATTAAGTTTTAAAATGATATTTATAAAAAATATTTAAAACCACAATTTAAAAATATTAGTGAGACTTAAATAAAGTGTGAAGTTAATAAATTGTAAAATTAAATTTTTAAATTAGAAAAAAAAAAAATCCTTAGACAAAACTCCCGAATAATAAAGCAGTTTGCAAATATTGTTCGGCTTTAAAAAAAAATTAAACAAAATCTGCAATTGATTTGTTAAATTTAGTTTAACCAGATTTTAATAAAGAAAGTAATAAATGACATTATGAAGCTTAACTTTTTTGAAGGATATTTCATTGAACGTTTTAAAACATAATTTTATTTTTTTGACAAATGAAAGCAATAATAATAAATTCTAATTGAATGACATATACAGTGGTGATATTATATTGTTCATCGACTATAATATATGTATATACATATACTATGGTTTGCATATCTGCTAGCTATAATCATCAAAATCCTGACTAAATATTTTTTTTATGTTTAAAATATGCTTAGAATCTTTCAAGTCAGTTAGATAAATGGATGTTTATTTACCTATGACTATTTTTCTGCAGATAAGATTACAGTTATTAATGATTTGCCATTATTATTAGAGGATTCTATGTATTTATGTGTAATAATGTGTTTTATAAGATTAAAGAGGGATAGGTAATTGGTTATCTTATTTCTCTTTAATGTGCTCTGTGTCTATTGATTTTTTAAAAAGTATTATTGTTAATAATATTTCTGTTTCTTTAAAATTATTTGTTAGGTATGTTTATGATTGTTTATTTGTTATTTAGAAAGATGAAGAATTTTTTTTGATAGATTGAATTGTTTTGATTCTAATATTAAATTTAGTATTAACAGAGGTACTTTTGAATTTTTTAAATTAAAATTTCTGGATTTAACTACTAATAGAGTTAATAAGGTTTTATTTTACAGTCATTTTATTAAACAATTTTTTTTTTAAAAATATAATAAAGCCAGACAGTTGTCAACCTTTTACTCATAAGAAACTTTCTTTATTAAATTTTTGTCAAAGGAATAGAAGGCTTAAACATTTTGAAAATAAGTTATATTCAGATGAGTCAATTTGCTTCTGACTATATTGACTTATGTTACAATCATAAATTTATTAGAAATATTATATTCAATAAAAAATCTGTTAATAATAAAGATTTAATTGTTAGTGAGACTAAAGAGTTTATTTCTTTATCTTTTAAGTCATCAGTTTATAAATTGATATATAAGAATAGTTTCTTACTGGGTGGTATGAAAATGGCCTGGAAGAAAGGCCTTAATTTAAATTCATTATTGAATAGTTCAAAACAATCAATTGATAGCAAATCTATCTTTGGTATAGTTTATAAGATTCTTGCAATTATCATAAAATTTATATAGGTCAAAATAAATTAAATTTTAATGAAAGAGTTAAAAGAAAATTATAGTTTTTTTCATTGATGGTCTGTTATTTTGACTCAGAAGTAGCAAGAAAATATTTCTCAATCCATGATTTAATAAATTAAAATAAAAGTATGAAGGAAAAATAAATAAATAACTATAATATATATTTTAAAATTAAAAAAATACAATGTATTGTAACATAACAGTCCTGGACTTGCTTAACAGTAGATTTGATAATCCATCAGGAGTTGATGAGAACCCATATCTAGGATTCCTAAACTTCTAGACTCATATACACCCCAATCTTACTTCTAGGAAAGAATGTATTAGTGTACTAACATGCATCAAAAATCTACATGTATACTCATCTTTTTTCTCCAATCTTAACTTCCATTTATCCCAGAATTCAAGCTTAGGGAGAATACACATAATAGTATGTTTCAGGCAATATTCATATTACTATCTCTATTGTGTGGGCATGTGATAAAGTGATTCATGAATAGATAAAAATGCAAAAGACAGACTTTAATTTGAAATCATATGTTTAACAAATTTATTTACAATTATTACAATTTATGCAACAAGAGATTATAACAAAAACAATCAATTTGTTTGGATATCTAGGACTATTCTTTGATTAGTATGATTAATAGTTATTAATACAATCCCTCCTTTCCCTTCAAAGAAAAATCATTCAATATCAATACTGAAAAAAATTAAAACTTGTTATTATTTATATAAACGCTTGCTAATTTAGACTTTATTAAAATCGTAATTCATTGTCTCCTACATGTTTATTGATTAACTTTATGGTGATGGAATGGGATCCCCCCTTCTACTATAACTTGTTTCTTTCATGATAGGAAAAATCATTCATGCTAGAAAATTTTAATCATATATACAGAAAAAAACAACAAATGAATGACAAAATGATTAATATCACCCGCAAACAACAAATAACAATATCTAATGTGTAAGAATATAAAATCTCACATCTAAACCTGGTGATGATAAAATTCATCTGCAAGAAAGTTCATACTGACCCTATATTGTTCAGTTATTTTCATCCTAATATTGAAAAACAAGTCAATATCTTAAATTAATATAATGACATTCTTAACATTCCCTTTTAATAAAAAAAAAAGAGGAAAAAACCAACTCTAATTAAAAATAAAATTTACTAAAAGTATTAAAATCTTATTTTTTAAACATAAAACTTTATGTCCTTTAAAATGCCAAAATCAAATAACATTAAACAAATTAATGAAAAGAACAACATATTTTCTCTTAGTACATTTTTAAAAAAAAAAATTAAAAGCAATTGGTAATCAAATAGAATTATTGAAGAGAGAGAACAAAGAAATTATTTATTTGATTTCATAATTTTCTCTCTCTTCTACCAACATTTACAATTTATAATACATATCAAAATATGCATATTATGACAAAAAAGGTTTAACAATTATGTTAAAAAAATTGTTTAAAATGTTCCTATTATCATGTGAAAAATAAAATAAAATATTTAACTAATTTCAGATTCATAATTATTATAAAAAATATGCATAGGAAATTAAATACTATTTTCCCCATTAATTAAATAATTCTGCACTTAAACCTAAGGAGCATGATGCCAAGTATCTTTTAATCTTTAATTGTGCAGCAATGGAGCCAACTGGTTACAATAGATAACATGTATGTAATCAATTAATAACTGTTTATTTCAACATGAATGAAAAATTATATAGTGCATATGTATAAGTTTGTATAATGTTTTATAGAAAAGTGTGCATGCATGTCTATACATTATAAATAGTGTATTTTATTTATAAATAGATGTGTGTGTTATTTCTCTCTCACACACACACATGTATATATATTAATACTAAATAATAATGTAAATTATAGATACAGGAAAATATCATTAGTTTTAGCTTGTCCTTATTGTTATAAGTGCATATATATATATATATACAAAATATAAGAGAAGAAAAAAGAGGATTTAAAAATCTATATAATGGTCTATAAACATTCCAGTAATATACATGTTGCATTGAAAAGAACAATAAAATATTGATAGTAGCAGCTTTTTTGTATTAAATAAAACAATATTTGTTATTGTATAACTTTTTCAGATTTATTTACTTGAATATGTGCTAAAAACAACAACATAATGGATTATATTTATTTTCATTTTATTATTATATAATATTAATAATAATAATAATAATGGAGTACCACTTAGTTATACCCATGGCTGCAAGTAAGTTAAAAGTCTCCTGCTATTTTTAATATTAAATTACTTGCAACTCCATGTAAAAGATAATTTTAGCTTATTTTTTTTTTAAAAACAAGAACAAAATTAGTTATATTGTGAAAGTTTCCAAATATCTGTGTGTGCATCTGTGAAGGGGGGAAAAACTAATACACTTAGTTCACAGCATCAGTTAATGATAATATAAATAGCTGCCATGCTTTCACTATTACATAACATCAGTGAAAAAACAAACCTAAGAAATAATGTTACTGCAATTAATAAAAAAAAAACATTTGCTGATATTGCAAAAAAAAACCTTGATACCTCAACACTAATTACAAATATGAATTTTAATTACTCTTCCCAAGGATTCAGAAAATCTACAACCAGCATATTGGAAATTTAGATTTACAAAATCAAAGTGTGAAGAAACACAACCCACCCCACTCCTTTTGTAATATGGACCTTGCTGATATGCTAGATAGTATTTCTGAGAAGTTCCCTAACACTATTTCTAATGAACTATTTAACACATTCCACTGTTTTTTCACAGATTGTTCAATAATTTTATCAGCTGACAGATATTCATTGTTCTTTATATAAATTCCCAAGAGCTTTACTATATAAAGCATTTACATTGCATAATCTATGGGACAGTGTTCTATGCTTAGCTGATCATTTCAATCAAAAATATCTAATCTAGAATTCCATGATTAAAAACAGAAAAATAGATTTAAAATGAAAATCAAAACACTGGGTCATTTTGCTCTAATTGCTGTAGATGAAAAAAAACAGAGATACATAAGTGGCATATTGAAAAATACATACCTAGGCTATTCCACACAGGATTTTAAACAACTAATGGAGCCTTTCAGGAAGGTTGCCTTATTGCAACCAGTTTACCTAAAGGACACCTCAGTTCCAATATGCAGCATTAGCTATGTGTTTAATGTCAAAAAAAACATTGATCCAATTGCTATACCTATTCAGATTACAGACCAAGTAGTAATGCTTTGCGTATACAAAAGAGTATTAAAGCCGCAATGCTTTTCTTGTCACCAGCATCATCATCTAGCAGTCAATTGTACAAACACTCAATACCTACAATATAATCATGTGGGTAACCATACAATTAGATGCATTCATAATCAAAACCAAGACAATATTGACAAAATACTTAATGCACACACACATTCTTCCTCAAATGAAGATGCTTCACCAAGTGACCTCTCCATTGACCAGATAAATCAAACTTTCACACACCCATTAACATCAGCAACAAAACTATTCACAGTGATGATAATCAAACTCTCACTGCATAAGCCTAATCATGTAAACAGTTTTGACTCATATAGCTAAGATACCACAGTCAGTAATTCACAATAACAATATTAAACAATTGTCACCTATACTAGATGTTATGGATACACTGACACCACTATTACCATTAGTTGAAAGCTGTGACATAGATTAAACTTCTAAAAGAAAACCTGGACAACCATGAACAAATCATGTTTATAAAAAAATAAAAACACTTTATATCAAAATTAACCTCACATGCTCCACTAATAATAGCATTTATAGCCTAGAATCCTGTATCCCCAACTTAACAGACACTCAAGAGAAAACAAGCTCTAACCGAGTCCAAAAATTATTATTCACTTACCAAAACCCCAAACTCAAGCACTAAATCAAAAACAAACCTTGAAGAAAAACATATATACACTAGTATACCAACAGATGTCAAACCTTCCCTGCTTAAAAAAATGCAAACAAAACTTCTCTTAAATATTTGTATGACCTAGATGCCAAATTTGAAAACTTTAATTTTGAGTCACAGCTGGCCATTTATGTTCATACAATCCTTTTTCTCAATTTTATAAACAAGGCAACAAATGGAAATCTCACTCCAGTCAATTTAAATCAACCGAGTCTCAAAACATATACTCTATTTTTTCTATTCATTCATTCTCATCATAAAAATAAGGAAAGGAGCTTTTAATGTTTGAGATCTAAACTCAATTCAAAAAACCTCCAGCTAAGTAAATGGATTCAATTTACACAGCCACATGCCCTGGGTCTGCTGGAAACAAAAATATATATAGTTGTTCTCAGATTGACCCCACAACCTATCTAAGGACTCAAGGCTTTTGAACCTGTTCCTGAGATTTATCACCACCTTCAGGTGGCACTGGCCTGATCATCATAAGAACCTGCCAATTTTCATTCTTTAAAATCATATATTGACTCAAACCTACTTATAGTCACTTTTCACCATGGTACTGTTGCACACAAGATAATTTTTGTTTACTTACCTCCTGGACCACCTGTCATGTCAAGATTACTGCTTACTAACTACTACCATCATCCCCTTATCCAGTTTTTTTACTGGGTGACTTTAACATAAATTATTACACTTTTGTTTCAATGTGGCAACATCAACTTGCAATATTCCTAATGAGTGCTGAAGGTTTCTTACCATCCAACTCTCATCTCATTCTACAACTGTCATCATATCTCACTTATTGAACTGTGCTTTTATTCACCTATGCTTCATCACTTAATTAAGTTAACACTTAATCCTTTACTCTTTTCTGATCACTCTAGTCAAATGCTCAAACTTGATCTAAGTGCAATGCAAACATCAACAATTCATGAAATAATAAGAATAATTATTTTTGCACATACTTCTGAATTTTTGTACTCTGAAACATGCATTATGCTATTTAAACTTAGCGCTATGCAACTTAATCCTGTTCAAATGTACATTTCCTTTATCAACATTCTGTCATTCAATATAAATCATATTACCAGAACTATCCCACCATCCTCAAAACTCCTAACTTTGGACGATGAGTTATGTAAAAGAATCACCATAAGTAAATCTGCACCAGACACCTATGCACATATAAAAAGACTTACATGTGTATATAATGACACCTGAAATATTCCAAAAGAATATCTTTCCACAAAAAAGAGAAAATATGTCTAACAAAACAACACACCTGGACATGAGGGTGCATTAGATGGACTCTGGGATATCATTCCACTGTCAGAGTTTCACAAACACTTGAAACCAACAATATCACCAAAGCTGGACATAAAAACAATATATAAATATTTCAAACAAAAACTGCAGTCACATTGTGCCTTTACACTACCTCAAGATCTTTTTGGCTAACCAGAGTTAGATAAACCATTTCATGCTGAAACTAGCAACAATACCAAACTCTTCTCATTGAGTTCCACCTGAAAATCCCTAAATTTGTATTCTCACATCTGTCAGTTAACCACCACATATCTATGAGATTTAAAAAATTATCTATCACAAAGGTTGTTTAACATAAAAGATCTATATTCAATCTTTTTAGTTCCATTCAACAAAAACAAACTTCCAATATCCAATCTATATAATCTGTGGACCAATCTCCATGGGGCCCATTGGTATTAAAATTCGGGAAAAGATTCTAAAAAATAAAATCAAACCTATCTCCTTTCTCTATTATCATCTATGCAACATATATAAAAAGGCTCACCAACAGGCCAAGCTGCCCTCAGTTTCAAAACTATTGTAAATTCAGTTCAAAAGCGGAGAAAATATGCTCCAATGGCTGTTCAAATTGACATAGAGGCTGCTTTTGATTCAGTTTCTATTGAAATTTTAATTCAGACACTTGCAGACACCAAAATATCTTATTTTCTCTTATACCTATTAAGCAACCTATTCCTTGGTTGTGAAATCCATATTACCATTAATGGTAGAACATCACCTTCATTCTCTTCTCACTAATACATAACTCAACTATCTCCACTCAGTTCTTTATTATTCATGTCAACATGGGTGTGACAAGAATCTCGGCCTCAAGGTGGCCTTCAAGCATTCCATCATCAGATTTTCAATTGAATGGATGGTTGAAGAGTTGGAGGGTGTAGTAGATTGGAGCCTGTCCATTAAAGTATGAAGATTGTCTATCTTAATATATATCTGAGCACCTATAGTATATATGTGTGGGAGATGGTAATCCGAACCAATCGATGATTGCTGGTTTAGCATGAAATACATATATTGGTGATTATTCATTTTTTCAGCATATATGTGTTTAAGTGTATCAGTATTATTAGATAGAGTGGAGAATGGTGGTCGTGTAAAAGTCTGTGCTCATATACCCTATATATTACATATATAGACAGGTATATAATAAGCCTGTGTTTCAGTTATTCATGTTCTACATTAATCCTTTCATAAACAAAATAGAACAAAAATTGTATATCCATATATTAAACTATAAATATCATGTATTGTGAACATGAATAACTTTACTGTTTTTTTAACTCCAAAAACCAACTACCTACTCTGGAAAAAAATACTTAAAGAATACACTTCTAAATATAAACTCAAGATCAACATTAATAAAATATTACCTTTGTTTCTTTATATGGGCAACAGACATACACAAATTTATTATGGTAAACCAACAAGTTTCCTCAGATTTCCTTTCTACCTAGGGCTCTCTGGAATGAGATAAAAGATCCAGAAAAATAACCAACTCTCTCTCCTAATCCTACTTCCTGTTATATGCAAAAGTATGCCTTTTCAATCAGCTTGTAACTACAAAAATAACCTATTACTCACCAATCATAAACTTAACTAAATCTTTCACTTCATCCATTTACTTACTCTGTAGCAAATTATTATGGTGTAGAAAAGTAATCTCCATCTTCATTAAGTGACTTAGTCTCCGACCAACCAGAAATGGATTAGGTCTTCACTCCATTCAAATTTTTTGTATACAAAAAGTATTTCCTGGCTAGACTGATATGTAGTTTTCCAGCCCTCAAATGCATTCTTCAAATGACATTGACAGATTAACCACCACCTTCACATGGATATTTCTCTTTGCTCATAAACTAACTCCAAAGCAGTTATGATCAGGTGTCTTTTTTGGGTGTTGGTAGATACATCTATTGGAGCATTTATAATATGCTGTACCTCGACCTAACTACTGATCCACAGTCACCAATGCTAAATATGAACAACAGTTAGTTGATGCAGTGATCATTGGAACCCAAATTTTTTTGAATTTCTCTTAAAACTAAATCTTCATGCCCTGTCTGCCTCCTATTTCCTACATACTGCAGGTTTTACACCATAATAGATGTTTTTTGTTCCTTGTTCCACAGGGAAGAATAAACACAACAACATCTATTCCACAATTGAACTGTACTGACAAATCACTGAGAGAATGTGATTTGCACATATAGACAAATGTCACACTTGATAACCTAATAGAAATGCTCAGCAAAGACTCAATCCAAACTCCCATGCAGCAACTTTTTATTTACATATCTTGTGGTGCACAAAATGTACTTCCTGCCTTAGAAATAACATCAGAAGGCACCCAGCCACATTCTCTAATAAGATTGAATAACTGAAGGCCAGAGATGGCAAAATTATACACCCAGATATTTTTGCTGCTACATGGCACTATTAAAAACCTGAGCTAGACTGTAACCTCAAACAACCAAATGACTTTTGCTGTAACAAGAACAATTTTTTGTCACATAACTCATTTTCAACAATCTTTTAAACACCACATCTGTGTAGTGAATAGTTGAAAGGATGTATTTCGTTCAAGCAAAAATTATTTTAAACTGATGAATTAAAGCCTTAGACAATGAAAATAGAACCATAGGCAACACACACATTTTACAAGTTTACATTTATTAGACACTTGCCTAACAATTTATTTGAACTGTACCAATAATATCTATCTGTTTGTTCTGAAGCTATGTAGTTTTCAATCATGTATTTTTAACAATGTAATTCTTTATGAACAATAAAGTTTGATTTGAAACAAAATAATTATAACAACAATAACAATAAAAAATAAAATAATAATAATAATAATAATAATTATTGTTGTTGTTGTTGTTATTATTATTATTATTATTATTATTATTATTATTATTATTATTATTATTATTATTATTATTATTATTATTATTATTATTATTATTATTATTATTATTATTATTATTATTATTATTATGCATGATGTGGTGCAGTGGTAAAATGTCAAACTCTGGAGCATAAAGTATTCAACTTGATTCCAGTTTAGCATTTCTAGGCTCAAACTTCTTGTAAACTCTCAAGCAATAAAGCCATTTGGTTATTTTTTTATTTAAAATAATAATAATAATAATAATAATAATAATAATAATAATAATAATAATAATAATAATAATAATAATAATAATAATAATAATAATAATAATAATAATAATAATAATAATAATAATAATAATAATAATAATGATGATGATGATGATG
Source organism: Epiperipatus broadwayi (assembly GCA_028023455.1). Taxonomy (NCBI): domain Eukaryota; kingdom Metazoa; phylum Onychophora; class Udeonychophora; order Euonychophora; family Peripatidae; genus Epiperipatus; species Epiperipatus broadwayi. Next base: position 9,546,205 of record JAQFVV010012423.1, read on the forward strand.
ATGATGATAATGATGATGATGATATAAACTTTATATAAGAATAATTTTCAGGAAACTGTTTAAAATATGACAAATTATAATAACAATATAACAATATAAAAGTTATAAAATAAATTAAAAATGCAAAAAATATTTTTTAGTAAAATACAATCAATGCGATTATTTTAAAAGCTAAATAATTGTAACAATTTAATTTACTCTTGAATAAACATATTAAATAATTTTGAACCACTATACCTAAACTATTTTGACTGAAAATCTTTATAAAGTTTGATATAATTATTTGAAATTCATTAGATAATCATGTTTTTATAAGATAAAATGTAGGATCTAAGATAAATCTTTTCCAATAAATATTAAGAATCACTCTTTTGATGATGTACTTGATGTTTCTCATCTATATCAGCTAAAAATATCCCAATATATGTAATATAATTCATCAATTGCATTATATAATTATTTACAATGTATACAGTGGATATTACAATAATAGAAAAGTTCTCTCAAACAGTAATAATCTAAGTTTTGATAATTAAAACATACATATTAATTATGGTTGATGGAAGTAATAACTTTGATAAATCAAAGAAAATATAATTTAATTTATCTAAATAAAAAAATATAGTATCAATAAATATTCCCAGATAATAATAATTAGCAAATGAAATATTACCACAAGGATATGTATTTTTAGACCAGTATAACATCAAATCTCTCACTGGCATATCATTTAAAAATTTAAATATGATAACATCCATCCAGACATCTATGAACAATCCTGCCAGTTACTAAGATTATAACCAAGTTCCAAAATCTTTGTGCTTTTTAACATAATTGAAATTTCTTTTAATTCATTACAGGGTACAATTCCAGTCAAAATATTTCTTAATAATAGATTCAAAGTAAATCTTGAATCTACATGTATTTTGTGCACTAATTATCCAGAAGAAATGCTATACTTTTTTCAAACTAGCCCATACTTTTCATCTCTTTATGCTTCATAAGCATAAAATCAACCTCAAGCAAATGCTTAAAAATATTTATAAAATATTTTCATTCCTACAATGTATCTATAATTATTCACACACTTCATGCTGCTTCATAATATTTGACAATAAAAATACAATGTACTAAAAAAATTAGAAGGAATTGTTCAATTCATACCTATACTCTATCAAATTTTTATCCAGGAATTTGACAATCAACAATCTATTTCAATTATGTTCTCTGAATAGCTTAAATCTTTATTTTCATTAACACTCCCCATTGAGTTTTATTCTTGAAAATAAATATCTGGATTTGTCTTCAGTTTAATCATCATGATATTTGGATCATATTTTATTAAAGTTAAACAACTTGTTGTATTTACTTGCATTAATATGGTTGTAATTTCATCATACTTTTGTTTATGTAACATAAATTTATTTTACTGTAAATATGTTAATATTTGTATATAGTTTATTATCAATAAAGTTTTTTTAATAAAAAAATTATTAGAATGAAAAAAAATCATTTTTATTACAAGTAATTATGTTTAAAGAATTTGAAATAAATTTATATAAAAATATACTTTTTGTTTTATTCAAATACATTAATTAATAAAGGAATAAAAGTCATTCATTTTCTAATTAAAAGTAAATCATTATTAAAAAAAAATTAAGACAATTATATGAAACTGTAATACAGGAAAAAGCATTATTATCTAGTAAAATTATAAATCATTAATTTCACATGTAATTAAATTATACAATTTATGTAAATTAAAATCAAATCAGGAGCCAGGATTTAATTTCTTGATTTATAATCAATTGCTACAGTATAACAACTCGTAGCATCAGAATTGTTTATTATTTGATTCCTATTCTTTAATTAAATTTCAAATCAAGAAGCAAAAAGAGAAATTTTATGAGACACAGACTAATTCCTAAATATATAAAAACAACTTTGTAATAATTATTTAGCAATTACTTCAATTTTTTTTTCATATGTCATGGCATTGATAGGGAAGCGAACCCGCAACAACTGTCTGCAACAAACTGCTTGCTTGCAAGGCGGCTGTGCTGACCTCTCGGCTGACAGTGCTTGACAATGACATCAAATTGTGCACATATTATGAAAAAGAAGAAGTATACTTGCACCAGCAACAAAAATGTTTTTGATGTTTTGATATGTTATTTTAAAATTAAAATGAAATTATTGTTTCTTTAATCATCATTATCAATAGTTTAGCTATTACATAATAAAAGTCAGTCTACAATTACAAACAAAGCAATAGATCTGTTTCTGCACTTAAGAAAATATCAAATAAATAAACAAAAATAGGTACAAAAATGATTTATTGTGGTAACATTCTTCAGAGTTAAACTATCCAATCCAGCTAAATAGACAATATTTAAACAATCAATGATATTAAATAACAGAGGATCAGTAATATTTATTCAAATAAAAAAATTAATGCAAGAAGAATGAAATAACAAATCTTGCATTGGTACAATTTCTATTGGCACACACAAAAATTATTAATAAACCAGCAACATGTTTTTCATTATTTTAAACTTTTAATATCACATTATTATATTTTATAAATTAATCAATTAGAGAAAGTTATTTTTTAAAAAAATACAGAAGAAACTATTCTATCACAACAAAGAAAATTTTTATTATCAATTTTTTAAATAATATTGACATTTTAATTATAAATATATTCAGTATTTTTAATCTCCACTTTAGAATTTTAAATAACATTTTTGATTGATTTTTTTTAGTGAATTATTAGTTATCCATACAGAACATCTATTATTTTTAGTCATTTATTGCTGGTCAATTTAAAACAAACTATTGCTTTTTGTAATTAAAGATTTATAAATATTCTCAAATTTGAAAAAATGTAAAATCGATTTCATTCAGAGCAAATATAGTATCCCAATTTTGATCAAATAATAATATAATTAAATTACTTTGGGATAATTGATTAATATAAAAAATGAATATTTAACTGATGCTTATAGTGAAACAATTTTAATACAATCACAAAATGGATTGAATTAAAAATTTTAAGTGCAGACAATTCATAATTTAAATGCTGGCTTTAATCTAAATAAGTTTAAATAGCATAAAAAGCCCATTTAGCTTATCAACCAAATAGCATATTAATAATGTTGTTCATAATTAAATACTTTTAACACAGCCACAAAATGATTTAAAATGAAAACTTTAAGTGCAGAATATTCATAATTTAAAACTTTAATCTGGTAATTATTTTGGTTATCATATTTAAATAATGCATTAATATTATTGAAGAATACAAATTAGATAATATATCAACAACAATAAAATCTAAAATATTTATGCATGATCTAAATAAAAATGGAAAATACCCCCCCCCCAAAAAAAAAAAAAAACTCAAATTGTTTGAAACATATTTGCAGAGGAAAATGTTGGATATGATAAATTAAATTAATGCCTACTTTTATAAATATCATTAAACCTACTGATTGCAAGCAAGTCCATGACAAAATAATGTTTTTATATCTATTCAAACTATATAAGTAATATTTACTAAGGCTTAATATAATAATGTGTGTTTAATAAAATTTATAATTCAAACTATATAAATACTGTTCCTCCATATTTAAGATTCAGTTAAAAATTATACAGGAAAATTATTTAAATAAGAATAAAGTTTACCAGAATATGTCTAATAATTTCATACATTTAAAGGGAAAATGTTAAAAGCATTTAAAATTTTATCTTGAAAAAAGACAATATCAGCCTCATTTTAAAAAATGAATTTCAAAAAATTGAGTTTTTCTATGAGGGAATTCAAATAATATTAATAATATAAATAAGATTTTTATTTTTGCATGAAACCAAAAGCATTATATCTGTTAATTTTTTTGCTTAACCAAACATAAGTTATATAATTTTAAAATAATATATTGATTTATGTAAATACATTGAGTACTTTCCAGTAATAAAATATCAGAGATTGAAATAATTTAATTTTTATCAAAAATAAATTAAGTTATGTGAACTTATGTGAATTAAAATGAGTAATAAATAAAATTTTAAATCTTTGAAGTAAATTTCTGATGAAAAATATTGTCAATACTAATAATAGTAAAAATTTCAATAATCAATTCTTTTTTATGATAAATAATTTCTTGTAATGTGATTTCATAATCTAATTGAAATTGTTTCATGCATTCATTTTTTACTTCAATAAATATATTTCATTCTCACATGAATTCTAAAAATTTGATAACTGAATTAGCTTTTCATTATCATTGTACTGATTAATATGAGTTTCACAGCTACTATTGAAAATTCTGCTATATCACTATGTATAGCTAGTAAAATTATATATATTTCCATAAATATCTACAATAAGTGAATCTAAAGAATTATTACTCACTTTAGTAAAGTTTGACATTATTATCACTGTAAGACTGATAATAAGTACACTCCCAGTGTGGTTTTTTTTGTTATAGACCTTCATTTGTACACTTGTCTTATATAAATGTTGTAATGCATACTTTCAGTAAGTTTTATATAATAATACAAAAATTTCATTTCTAAACACTATTTCTTTACATAATTTGCATAAATCCTTCTTTTAAATAAATCTTCAATTTTAATTAAAAAAACAACTTTTAAATTAGAATTTTACAAAACTAACAAATAAAAACAATTAAGCAAGACAAAATACAAACATGTCTCATAGGAGAAAACCGAAAGTGAGAATAATTTTAATAGTACTAATAATTTTATTTTAACTTTATTGTTTATTTTAATAGCTTTGGGTACTTACTTACTAGACCTGCTGCCTGGGTTTGCAACTCTACCATACCCTTCTCCTGTAGGGGAGAGGGAGTTTGCGATAGTAGAATGTCCTATTAAAAAGTCACAAGTACAGCATTCTGCTATCAAAAACACTCTTTCCCCCATTGGAGAAATGTATGGCATTCTGCTATCCACAACACAGGCAGCAAGTCTAAATACAAAAGCACCCAACTTTGCATACATATGCAAATAAGCTAAACAGATAACTTATGAAAGAAGAATAATACACGTATGCAAAAGTAATGATAATAGTTTAAATGAATTTATTTTTATTAGTTAAAAGCTCAAATAATTATTGAATTTTTTATAATTATATTGTTTGAAACTTTTTATTAAATAATATGCATATTCCTGTTTCAACTGTTCAAAAATATACAATAAATAATTCAAATGTAATATGAACAGAATTAAAAACAATTATTTAATTAAATATAATTAATTTAAAATATATAAATAATTTTAAGATATTTAATTTAAAATAAACAAATAAAAACTTAAATAATAGTTGAATTTATGTAATAAAGAAATAATTCAATTTATTATAAGCAAGTCTTGTCTAATTAAATCTATAAAGCTTTGTTTATTTTAAATCATATTAATAAATGCATGTTTTATTTTTTATTCAAATATTTCAAATAATAAATTGTTTATATTGAATTTTCATCTTTATTAGTATTAGTTAAGAATATATTTTATGTGTTTTAAAATTTATATGGAGGGGACGCAGTATATTTCTAAAAGTTTGCCGTAATTTATTTTTAATTATCATTTTAATTTTTTTTGTTCTTTTTTTTTTTTCTAATCCCATTTAATACATTACTCTTTGCTTTTTAGGTGAATTCATATTTTAAAAAATAAATGTTGGTAGACAAGCGTCTTTATTTTTTACCTCCTGTCATCTTTTGATGGATTATGTCTAGTTTTTACAATATAATAATCATGATTAATAATTTTTGCTTTTTTTTTTTTATTATCAAAAATGCAAGAATTTGCAGCAACTTATGTTATATAAGTTCATCATAAGAACCTGGATTAGCTCTGAAACAATTATTTGAAGTTATGTAAATAAGGAACGTTAAAGATACAAATGAAATACTATATAGATATGTTGTAATGTAAAATATTATTCATACAGAGTTTGAATATAAATTTTTAATATTATTTTATCGAGTATACTTTCGACGTTTTCACGTCATATTCAGTCAGTCGAAAGTATACTCGATACAAATATATTATTAAAATTTTTATATTCAAACTCAGTATAAGTATTATTTTACATTAATATCTAGGGTGGCAGAGTATGATAATGTTCTTGCATATATAAGAATAATGAAATGATTTATTTGTTGTATTAGCGATGTGTAGGATCAAGTTATGAGTGATCTAGAAATCTTTTAGTTAGATAATAAATTATAAGCAGTTAAATTAATTAGGCATCAAATCTTTGTATGGAAAAGAAGTTACTTATTCTTATTTGGAGCATAAAGTAAAAGCAAAAATTATAAAATAATTTTATACAGAATACACACTATATAAACGTATATATATATGTGTGTGTGTATGTAAAACCAAAACGTCGATATTTAGTGCACTCTTGATCAAATATAAATCTATAAGATTATAGGATAACATTCTTATGCCAAGATATTTCACCTAAAATATGCATATTTTTTCAGAACAAATCACATTCATTAGATAAATCATAAATTTACAACATAATTATTAGTTATTATTCATACATGAAAACATAAGTGGCTTGGGTAGTTGTAAAAATGATTATTTATTAATACGCTTTCCAAACAAATTATAACTCCCCCCTCCCCACACACACACACATTAAGACATTCAGAAGCACCCTCTCTGAATAAATATAGTCTAAATTTGAAGCAGTATTATCCAAGAGATGCTTAAAATTTAAAGTTTTATATTTTATTCACAGAGGGCATTGCTGAATATCTTAATGTTTGGGAGGTGATTTAGTACTTTTATATTTAAATTTTCAGATACTGATATATTTTTAAACAAATTATATATGCCTGTTTAATGAGATTTATTTAAATTCTTAGAAGAATAAAAATTTCACTTTGTTAGTGTCTAAGCATCACATTCTTTGCCTATATTAAAATGTTAGATCTTTAAACATCACAGAGAGTTTTGCCTATTTTAAAATGTTAGATCATAATAAAAGGTGAAATCCGTATTTTACTTATAGTGAATGCCTTGACAACAGTATATAGATCCTATGACTTAGGACTAGAACTAAAATATTTATTCTTTATTGTTTACATAACTACTTTTACTTATATATATATATTTACAAAATAAAGAATAAAAACAAATTCATAAAAATAAAATAAAAAAATAAATATCTTAGATCTACATTCAGTATTGAAAGTGCTTAGCTTTAAAATAAAATTCTTTATTACAAAAAAAATCTGTTCTGCAGTTAAATGTTTCAACATTTACTAAACAATTACTTTATATATTCATAAAAATTCAGCCACAAAATTATGTTTGACAGACTATATTAAAGAATTTCTTTTAATAATTCTTAAGTTAACTCAGTTAAAAATTCTTTTAATATTTAAGATAAATGAAATGTAAGTTGTAATTATGAAAAAATATAATAATATATAGTGGAACCACAAACTATGCTATATTTTGTTTCAAGCACCTCTAGTGTTCAACATATTTATAGAGTATATTAGCTCATGATTATGTTAATAAACAACAATTAAAATATAATATACATTGTTTATTGAACTTCAAGTATAGAGTACTTTTCAATATATATATATATGCTTTTTGTATGTATAATAGTAATATAAATCAAAGTCAGAGTACAAACAAAATTTTAAAAATGATAATCTAGTTATTAGTAATAATTTGAGAGCACACACTTATATCAATTTTACTGACTGTGTGTTCACTTGTGCAACAAAAAAAAAATTAACTACCATATTTAATATAAAGAGACAACAAATCTCTGATCATGCATTTTTTATAAATTTATATGCACTTTTCCATGAGTATTAGTTTAAATAGCATAAGTGGTCCACTTATGCTTAAAGCTTATCATTATATAAGCCAACCTTTGCAAACCATGCTGAGATGAGGGGTTTAACCTATTCTTCAGCAGCAGGAGAGAGATAGAATCTCATTTTTAACTACCTGTGATTTGAAATAAATAGTTAATTTTAAATTTTACTGCTATAAATAGTCTACTTATATATCACTGACTACATATGTAATATAAAAAAGGTAACAAACCTATAATTATGAGCTTTTTATGAATTCATGCACACTCAACCATGAGCACCAGTTTAAAAAGCATAAGATGGTCCATTTATCCTTAGAAGCTTAATTCATAAAAAGTGCATAACTGAAGGTTTATTAACTTCTTTATATTACATGCATAGTTAGAACTATATAAATAGACTATTTATTATAGTAAAATTCAAAATTCACAATTTATTACTAATCACAGGTAGTTAAAAATGAGATTCCATCTCTCTCCTGCTATAGAATGAATATGCTTGTTCAATTCATTACTAAGTTATAATTCAAGCACACTTAAAGCCCTGATCTTAACATGAACAAAGGGTGGTTTATAAAATGATAAACTTTATGTATAAGTAGACCAACTATGCTTATTAAAATGATGCTCATGAATGAGTGCATGTAAATTCGAAAATGTGCAGGAGTGGAGGTTTGTTACCTTCTTTATATTACATAAATAGTCAGTACTATATAAATAGACTATTATAACTATCATATTCGAATTTTTAAATGAAGTAAAAATAAAAATGTCTGACTTTCACAGCTACTAAATACACTTTAAGCATTTTTTCAATAAGATTTTTTTATTTTATAGAAACATAATAATGATCTTATTATCAAGAAATTAACATTTTTTAAATTATTTTGATGTTTTAAAATAGTTTCAACTTTTGGTATGTTCTAAAATTTTGTAAAACTTTTAGCATTACACTCAGAAAATATTTTATTATGCAAAATACTACACATCAAATTTGAAAAAGATAATAAAGAAAGAAAATATATGTGCTTTCAACATAAACTGAAAAATTTTTTTAAAATATATATAATAACATATGGTGCTTAGAGAAGGGAAAATGACCACCAAACATCATAAAATTTGGAAATTTTAATAGTTTTTTTGTTTGTTTATTTACATTTGTGTTTGTTCACTTTTTCTGACAGAGTGTATGGCTCCACTGTATATTTATTTTGTTGTATTACTTGTCACTTGTAAAATATTTTGGCAAGAAATGCATCACTAGTAAATTGCAGTTTAATTTTAGCTAGCAATTTAATTGTGAACTGATATGCTTGGTTTATTATATTGATTACTTTATATTTTGGCATATATTATATTTAATGTTTTCATGTTTGTATGATGTACATAAATTATTGTTTTATTCCCAAAAACAATAATTTCTGTATGTATATATTGTAATGATCCGGAGAAAGCGTGCTTAACGTGATCTGCACTACAGGGCGCCATCTAGGCATTTGAACCTAGAAAAATTTAAAAAGTAGGCAGATACGTAAGTAAAAAAAAAAATTTTTTTTTTTTTTTTTTAAATTTTGATTCCGGTCGTTAGCCCAAGTCACTAGCTCAGGGAATAGCAGAGATTTAATAATAGAATATCTTATCTACTTATATTTTTTTTTAAAAAAAAGAATAAAATAAGCCACTGCCAGTAATTAACATACAAACCTTTATTAACACACATATATAAGATTTAAAATTATTTTAGCATCAGTTTACCTTTTAAAATTTAACTTACATTTTTAACTTTGATTTTAATTTACATTTTAATTTTTACAACTTTACATTTTAATTTTTATTATATTATAAGTTTACATTTTAATTAAGTTCGCACAGATGGAATTATAAAAGCTTGTTTTAATATGTTGCGTATAGATTGGTTACATAGATTACAATGGTCAAAAACATTTCAAAATCAACATAAACGATCAAAATATAAAATCATTGATACCGACAATTGCAGAGGGAAATTTATAAGGAACCCAATAGTATTCACCATAAGATACTTGCATTGTCACCAATAACTTAAAAGACATCCGAATAAATACATTTTAGATACTCACCGTAAGGTATCATTATTTATCAAATGTCTATATATTTTGATCAAATATGAAAACCCAAAACATACTTAACAGATAACCAATCCATGCAAATGTCTATAAACAACTTAAATTTAATGCATTTTTGTTTAGTGTCGAGTATGAATAGACTACATAGATTTGCATTTGAAAATAAACATTCTATCCCTATTTAACCTTGGGCTAAAATTCGTAGTCAAACTGGCATCAATTCATCTGATATATCGATGTATTCAATGTAATATGGAATATGGCAGCACCAAAAAGATTAAGAGAAGACATTGACTCTCATCAGATAGGAATATTACATCTATCTAACGAGAAGAACAATAAAAAAAACTCCATAGAAAGGAACTGCATTCTCCGTCTTATAATTCCTTCCATAGGCAAACGGGTGAGTGCGGCATATATATAAACGATTCTGCCAGTAGCGAATCTCTGACTACATCTACTAACTACATCAATATACCCAATCCATTGACCCAATTTAACAACGACACAAATAACCTAAGATTACCCTCCCCTAATATAACTTTACAAATATATACAGCCATTCACGCCCGACTTAAGTTTAACATTTATATAATTAATTGAACGAAAAACAAAAATCATGATAAAACTTAAAGAACAAAAAATAAATAAATAAATAGAAATGATTTTAAATATATATAAAAAAAAGAAATACCTCAAATAACATTATTAATAAATTAAGTTGGTCAGATAGGATAATATAGAAATCATTTAAATCTGGAAAGTTTTAATTTAATGTTCATTATTTATAAAGTTCTTACGGTTTAAAACAGTTCATCTTTATCCGTTGCTTGCCATGAATGTGAATTCCCACGCCATCCTAAGATTGGTATTCTGTTGGCCGATTTATTTATCCATCCGGAGGTTTTTGCTTTAACTGGTCCTCAATGTAGAAAAACGATAGTTCATTTCTCTTTCTTTCTTTGGAAAAACTGAAGGGATTGAAGAGGGCGTCTTTTCAATCCCTTCTACTTCACTTCCGCACTAACACATATCTGTCACATCTTTCAATAATAATCAATCATCCTTAATAATTTCCAAACTTGTCTTTTTATATTAATTTGAAGGATTGAATTTACATTGCATCATCGATGAGATGGTCTTTTCGCTGAGGTCCGATTCCATTGCTTTTCTCTTCATTGGCTATTAGTTTCTATTGTTTTCCTATCTGACCGATGCTTTTACATTTAAATGCCCAAGGCTAGTTTACATTTAACTAATTAAAACAATCATTTCCATTTCTGATTAATTAATGTGTTTTCCAAGATTAAAGATATATTTTTATCTCTAAATCTTTTTAAGTTTTTGTTTTTAAAATACCTTTCTATTTTTAATAAAGTTTTATTTTAATAATTTTTTTTTTTATCTGTGCGATTTATATATACGAGTTTAAGATGATTTTTTAATTTTCAGTTTTTAATTCTTAAAAAAGAAATTTTTATTGGCGAACTTTTTTTTTTTATATGTTTACTAATAAAAAATAATGTAACGTACGTATGTGCCCGTTACAATATATAATTAAAATTACCCCAAATCCAAAATTCAACCAGAGCAGCATAAAAATAATATTAAAACACTACCAAAGGTTTCACTGCTACAAGCAGACTTCTCAAGTGTAAAGAACTACTAAAACTACACAATATATATAATATTAAACATTACCCACAAATCCATTCACCTCCCATCCACCCTTAATATTAAAAGAATTCTTAAATAAATTAATTGCTTCAGAATAATAAATTTTCAATAATAAAGATTCTTTAATTCTTCTTTTGCTTGTAATGTTTATATATATATATATATATATATATATATAATAGTTCAAACTTATGTAATTCAGAATCTTCAATCTGTTTTTGAGAACAATCTCCATAAGTAAAAGATAGATTACACCTTTCACTCTCATATAAGATCTTACTATAGACAGAGCTGGTACAAGCCATTAGCAGACTGAGATTTTTATATTCTTGGAAATTACATAAATTTTATTAAACAAACAAATATGATTTGTTTTGAAAGTAGATTAATAAGATATAGCCATTTTTAAAAACCTTCAAATTCCACTGCTATTATGAATATACATCTGGATTTGCATAAAGCTAAGTGGTTTTATAAATACAGCCAGATAATAATAACCCAAGTTTATATAAATAATGAATCTTCAATTTGTTGTCAAGGTAATCTCTATAATTAAAAACCTTCAAAGCCCACTGCTATTATGAATATACATCTGGATTTGCATAAAGCTAAGTGGTTTTATAAATATAGTCAGATAATAATAACCCAAGTTTATATAAATAATCAATCTTCAATTTGTTGTCAAGGTAATCTCTATAATTAAAAGATGGATTCCATCTTTCATTCTGGTCTATGATCTTATTATAGACAATATTGCAAGTTAGAAAAAAAAAGTATGAAATTAGACATAAAGCTAATAAATAAAAAGAAAGATAAAAATATAGAAAAAAAAAAACAAATCTCACATTATAGCATTAGTCAATATTAATAAAAAAATGTGTGAACATCATGATGATATTTAATTTGTATACCTAATTATATGAAGTTATGGATATTTGAGGATGATGACTTAAATTTATTTTATTTAATAAAAACAATCTTTTAATAAAATAATACTTATGAATATTTAGAGACTAAATGTAAAGTTAATGTATGAAGTAGGAAAGTTTGTTGGAATAATGTAAAAAAGAGAAGTTTGGGAAAAATTGCATTCAATTAGAAAAAATCTTTAATATTTAATTAGTGTATTTTGTAGATAATTTATCAAAATCTTTCTGAATAAGATAATACTTTTATAACTAGAATACTAATTTAGCACATCAACAATTCTTTTTTAAATATTTTATTGTGAAGTAGATAATTTATTTGTACATATTATTATATATTAAAATGACTATTTTTACAAGAGGAAAATGTGAAGACAATTTTAAAATTTATTTCTGCTTTTGCTTGCTATTATTAATTTAGTATCTATAATTTAATTGAATTACACTTGTTGTAAACTAGATATAATTTATGCATCTGTAATGTATTTTAATAAAGCTTATTTTCTATCTTTAGATAATTTTTTAAAAAAAAGATGTCATACAATAGTAAACTACACAGAGATAAAACTATCCATACACTAGCACCACTCAGTGGAAGTCAAAGGAATCAATGGATTCAAGAAGTTTTGTGCATTAAATCCCTATCTAGTTCATACTTATCCAATATCTCCATTAATTCACTCTGGATTCCATTGAGTAGCACTACTGTATAGAGAGTTTTGCCTCTGTGTTATCAGATTGTGTAAGCATAAAAAATAGTGATTACGTGATGTTTAGTGGTTCAATAGTAAACTATCAATGAAAATGAACAAATTTTACTGCTTAGTTATTTTCAGTTATTTGTTTTAGATAGAAAAGTTAACATATGTACACAACGCACACACCACTCACACTTATATACTTAATATTAAAAATATTAAAATGTACAATAATAAAGGCAGCATTTAGAAAAGATTTTGAACAAGGGCCAATTTAAAGTTGTAATAAAGTAAAAATAGAAAAGTTATTTTTGTCAAACCTATACATTTTGAAGTAAAATTATTTTAATTTTTTAAATTAAGCATCTGTTAAAAAACAAATTTTTAAACTCTAAAATCTATTTTTTTAATATTAAATATAAAGCAATGATTCCAATAATAGAAAATACAAATCCTAATAACAAGTATTGTATGAAATAGAGGCATCCTATAGGAGAGATGAAAATCGTCATAGGCTTCATTATCAAAGAAGATAGGCCAAAATCAGCATTGGAAATGAATAATTATGATAATAATAATCATAATAGCATATCATCATCAGCAATAATCATAAAGCCATCAATCATTCTTTGTCTTTACAAAGAGATATATTGCCTAAAATCTAGGCTAATCATCTTTTAGCTAATGTACAATTTAGGGCATATTATAAAAGCAATCACCAATATTTCAATTTTACACACATATTTAAATATTAGAATATTTGCAATAATAGATATCAAATAATTCTGGGATTCAATAAACTAATTATCAAATCTATAAAGTATTTGGATTTTAATAATGATATTTATCCTTGTGACATTCAAATAGCCTTATAAAGATCATTTGAATGTCCACACAGACACCTAAGTACCATTATTGTCCAAAACTAGCTTAGAATTGCAAAGAATCTAGTGACTGATATTGTAAAAAAAATATGCTTATCTGAAGATTTGTTGTGATGATGGCATTTCAGTTATATTTATATGTTGGGCTACTTCCACCATCCAAAATTAAATATTGAATGTCTTTTTAAAATGTAACTTTAGTATTAGCACACAGGTTAGTATATATATACAACATTTTGAGTGGTATTATTATCCTCCCTTCTTCAACTGTTGCTGACCTGACCAATGCTAGTACTAGCATGGAAATTGAACCTGATTTTTAGATTGTTGAATATTCAATTTTTGTCTTTTTTAACATTTTACCTCTACTTTTTAACATTTCATCTGATAAGTCTTGCAACATTTGCAAAATCAAAATGTTCTAAATAATATTCATTTACTTTTACTCTCTTGAAGCTTTTCATTTTAATCTATTAAATACTTCTTGCAAACTGATGTAAAACGTTTTGGAGGTAAGAGTCACCCTGTCTTACACCCTTCTAAATATTAATCTTCAAGCATCATTATGTAAGCTAATTGCTAGTAAACAGGAAAAAACTCTCCATACAATAGTGCCACCTTGTGCTAACCAGAGTAATCAATGTATTCCAGAAGGCTTGTGCACAAAATCCCTATCTAGTGCCTACCCATCCAATATCCCCAGACTAGTTTATGGCTTGTGGCCTTCGTCAATGAGGAGCCTCAGATCTGAGAGCACTGCACCTAGATCTTAGGATCTCTAACAGTTATGTGCTGGCATGAGATGGTGATCATATGATGTTTAGTAGTTTAAGCTAATTGTTGCTGTTGCATTTTTATAAATATTCCTTGGAATATGACAATATGCTGGATCTTAACAGTGATGATTCAAGGTTTTAATCACTAAAAAAATGTTTATAGAATCAAATGCCTTTTCATAATCTGAAAATCAAAAGCATAATGCCAACTGATAGTTATTGATCCTTTTTGTAATTTCTCTCAATAAGTGAACATGAACTACTGTACTGAAACTACTTTTAAATTCAATTTGTTCTTTTGACTGATTAAAATATAAAAGTTCAAAGTTCACTGCAGATGAATTTTAATTATCTTACTAAAAATTTAATAAAGAACTGATAAAAGACTGATAGATCTGTAATTTATAATATTTTCTTTATCATCTTTTTAAAATATTAACATTAATACTGCATTCTTCCAATTATCTAGTACATCTTTATCATTTAGACATTTGGTATAAACCTCTGCCAAAAATTGTCTATTTTTTCATCTGTCTTTTTCAAGATATCAATTATAATTCTATCATTATCTGGAGCATTTCCATCCTTCATAGATTTAATTGCATGTCTCACTTGTGCATTTAAAATCTTGGGAAATTCAGAAAATATAGTAATTTTAAAAAATCCTTTTTTTTTGTTTTTATTGCTATATAATTCTTGATAAAACATTTTCACACATTTCATGATGTCATCTCTCTTTATAGTAATAGTCCCATGTTTTTTGCATTCCAGAAATAGATTTTTTTTTACCAATACCAAGATGTTGTCTTACATGTTTGAAACATTATCTTCTATAGCTTTCCTTGCTAATTCCCAATTATATTTTCTTATATCATTATTAAATCTTTTTTTACAGCATTTTAAAAAATTCTAGATATTCAATTCATCTTAATCCATCATTTTTACATATCTTTATACTCCTTCTTTTTTTCATAAATTGATTTGTCTCAATAGAAATTTTATTGGTCAATTGCTGATTTTTGTGCCAGATATCTTTTATGCAGTTTTAAGCATGTTTCAGTTACCTTCCTATTGAGTTTGTTCAAATTTGAACCATTTTTAAAATCTATTAATATTTAAAAACGATTTGCAACTTTGTAATTAAAATTCATTAGAATGTTTTGAAAATTATTAATATTGGATCATTTTCTCAATAGTCAATCTAACGTAAATCTTATTATATAAATTTATATTACATAATTAATGAAATATAGAATTAAGAAAATATACTACTTTAAATAATTTGATGGTAATTTAATGAGTTTGATTTAATATAAATTATCATAATGCAAATTACTGTATATGTTCAGAAGAATTATTTCTTCTCATATTAGCTTTAGAATAACCTAGTTGATAAATAGAAATTTAGCTGGTTGTTTTTGTAAAAAAATGATAATATATGCAAGGGCATTCAATTGTGGTGGGGTGAACAGTGAGAAGTTTAAGCCTGGTAGTTTAGTGTTAAATGTACTAAGTTTTTGCTAAAAGTTGAGTATCACTAATCAAACTATGTAATCAATTTCACCAAAAGAAACATAGAAAGATAGTATTAAACAGAAGTATTCATATATATATATATAATTCTGATATCTATTTTATTGAAATTATAATTTGAAAATTACATCCATCTTTAAATAGAAATCATAAAAACTATTATATAACAAAGAAAATATAGTACTTGGTAGAATTTTTAATTATGAATGTGGAAAAATAAAATACAACTAAATAACTGTGCAGATGTTTTTTTAGTACAGTGGTGCATCCAGAACTCAAGATCGATCGCTTGAATTTTTTATAAACTTGAAGCAATAAACCATTAGATTTGCATTAATTTTTATTATTGAAGATTTTTTTTATGTTGTTTTATATAATCATCAGTTTCTAGAATTTTAAAAGTATGCATAAAAATCTAATTTATTTGACTTCCTTCTAGTTAAAAATTTATTAAAATATGTTCAGAAACTTTATAATTTCATTGAGTTTAAATATTGTTTACTTTAAATGTCTACATAAATATTTAATTAAATATTGATGTTTGTAGTTATTTTTATTGTGACTACTATAATAAAAATTTTCCAGGACAATATTGTTGTTTAAAATATAACAAATATAAGTATATAAAAAGAATGGATAAAGATATACTTGATATAAATATATGAAGTATAAAAAAAAATTAGAAAAGATGTGAAATCTGAGTTAATTAAAAAAAATTGTTAAAATTTGTAATTTAGTTCTTACAGTGACATTTCTTTTTTTATAAATGCCATTTATTATTATTAAGATAAAAAAAAGATAGAATAATAAATGAAAGATGGAATCTAGTTAAACTTTATTTTTAATATTTGTTAGGAACTAAAAATTACTAACATGTTAAACAAATTAGTATAATCACATCAGTGTGTATAAGATAGATTAATCATGCAGTTTTTCATTATAATATTTTCTTGGATGGAAATCAAAAAATTGAAATTTGCATTTTTTAACCTCTACTGAGAAATTTTGTAAGCTTTTTTTTACAGCTTTAAAATTCATGTACATATTTTTTCTAATATTTTAATTTAAAAAATTAAAAAAATGGCAGAATAATTGAATCAACAGGTTTTTAAAGGTTCTTAAATTCTATGATGATGGGTGCCTTTTAAGTATTTGGTGATCTCAAACTTTGCAAGATTACTCAAGAAAATATTACAATGATCTAAAAACTTGATTTTGTGGAAAGTTTATGATTATTTTTGTATAGAATATGATAATTATTCAAAATCAAAAATATATATTATTACATATTTATTTTTTACAGAAATGCTTTATTTTTAAATATAAAATCTTGTATTCTTCTGAGTAATGTCACTATAGTGATTACAGCCATGGAAAATTCAACAGTTTAGAAAATGTCATCACTAAATAATCTGTAATAACATTTAGCGATGTCATAAAAATTACTAATAAATTGTAAATATTTAAAGAATAATTTGATTGATTTATTAATTATTGAAAATAATTTGTTCAGATTTTTAAAACAAACATCAAATAAAGAAGATTTTGTTCATTTTGCAAATAGAATCTGCTCCACCTGAAATTTGATGATGAAACAGTGCATTGTTTTGATTGAAATCTAATTTTTAAAATAAATCCCAAATCAAATGTGCTTTTTAAAAATTTCTTTAGTTTCAAACAAAACTATCTATTAAATAATGTTAAATTTATTATATTTTGATAAATAATAATGATTCAATATTAAAATGAAAGCTGAAAGCTTAAAATAGGTGAGAAAAAATAAATCTGTCAGTTTTTTTGGATGGTTTATGGCAGAGATACTATTTGTGATTATTTATAATGTGTTTTTTTCAAAATAATGTAATTTATTATAATTATTGGTATATGTTTTATCTTTAAGCTTTGTCTTGGTTTATATGTTTTAATCTTGTTAATAAACATTATTTTTAAAAATTAAAATTATAAGTATTTTTTTTTAGGATTTTAAACAACTTAAATTTTGACTTTATAAATATAACATTGTTTGATGAATCTAACATAAATAATTAAACATGGTGAAATGCTTGCTTTTAATTCTCATATTTTATGGTAATTTATTCCTTCTTTCCATTACAATATATAATACTATATATATATATATATATATATATATATATATATATATATATATATATATATATATATATATATTAATAATGACAGAGTATCAATTATATATATATTGTAATGGAAAGAATAAGATGTTTAAAATGAAGAAGATGAAGAGCTTTAAAGCTTTCTTCTTTTAAACTACTTATAATATTTTATTTACATAATAAGATTATAAAAAAGATTTAAATTGTTTAAATAAATAAAAGCTATCTAAAATTTTAATTTAAATAAAAATATTTAACAAAATTAAGCACTAAATTAATTCATCATTAAGACAGTAACACAATCACCATGAATTTCTAAAAGTATTTATTATTTTGAATAAAATTATTACCTTAATGCTAAATATTACACATCTTACTATGTCAAATCAAATTTAATTTATGTTAACCCCTTGCTCGTCCCTAACATCAAGATAATAAATTTGATTAAAGTAAAGTAATTATTTTTTAAAAGAGTAGAATTACAGAAACAGATTTAAGTTGATAATTTTTTTCATTTAATTGAGTAAAAGTAATTATTATTTAATAGAATAGGATTCTAGACTGGATTTAAGTTGATAATTTTTTGTCATTTATTTTTCGGTCCATTATCTTTTTATTATACATATAATTCTGCAGCTGAAATCATATATACAAAATTTCATCCTTTAATAATTATTAAATTATATTTTTGACTCACTGGTGAAAGAATCTATTATAAAAGAGGAGAATAAGAAAAAATATGAGACTTTATTTCCTAAACTTGTATATGTTTGTTGTAGTGCTTTATTTTTATATAAGCCCATAGAACAGAATTTAAAAAAATTTCCTTTAAATGCAAAAATTGTTAATAATTTTAAGTCTTATTAATATCTGATTGACATTTTCCTAATAAATTAAAAAAAAAAATCTACATATTAAAATGTTTTCTACAATTACATCCACTAAAATTTTTTAATATATATATATCTCAATATTGCAAATGAAATTATATATATATTAAAAAGGTTACTTGCTAATATATACTAAAAATTATTTTAAATTACAACGGTGCAAATAAATAATAATAATATAATATATAATTTATATCTAAGTATTTTTTATTATTTAGGTTGTGATCATTATCAACTGAATTACTATAAACAAGAGTTGCATGCCATGTGATTTTCCAGAAACTATGTATTTCAGTATTGCTTCATTGTTACTTAAGTCTTTATATTGATTTATAAGAAGTGTTACTTTAATTTTTCTCTTCCTATAAGTCCTTCCTTAATACAATATTCTTCTATTTTTTGATTATGAAAAATCTTGTAATTTTAAATTTAACTCACTATGACTACAATACAGTTTAGTAACATTTAAACTACAACTGGTATCTCATACTGTTCCTAAGATATGCATTATTTTGAAATATACATATTTCAAATTTGATTTTTTTAATACCCATTATTTACAAGAAATGTTGGAGTATTTATATAAAAAAAATTAAAAATATAATGAGAAAATGATTCAGTTGACAGCACTTTGAAATAATTAGTGATCATTTTTTAAAAAAAAGTTGATTATTCTCTAAAAATTGATTTGAATGAATAAATCTGCTAATTAGGAGATGTCATTTGGAAATAATGAAAAAAATTACTGGCGAGTCTAGACTACAACAAGTATGAGATACTGCTGAAATAGAAAGAGGAGGGTATAAAATTAAAACTACATAAGTTAAATACAAACTAATTTAATTTTTGCAAAATAGAAATATATTTAGGAAAATACTGTGAGGGATACTTGTTAAATTTAAAAAATAATATGAAATTAAGGCATTTGAAAATTGTTAATATATCACATACTGCTTGTAGCCATTGACGGCTAACTTTAATTCAGCTCACACTTGAATATTGCAAGACGGAAGATACCATAAAAAGTATATAATTACAGCATCAATTCTTATAAGTCAATTTACAGATTATATAGTAAATAGATAATTTTGTCAATACTGAAATATACTTTTTCTGGACATCTGTACTTGATCACATAAGATGATGTAATCATGATTATGATCTAAGTAATGGGAAGTACTTTTATATAAATTGTACATTATTATCATTTATTTGTACCATTATTATAATTGGAAATAATCACATGCATGCACATAAACATATATATTGTTTTCCACCCTACATATAAATGCAATTTATAAATATCACTACAGTAAATGATAGACCAATGGAATAAGATTAAACACATTTTAAAACATCTGATTAATATTCATTCTTTATATTAAACAATAATTGTAATAATCATATGATGAAATAAAAAAACATATATAATGATAATGTGGGCTCAAAATACTCTATATGATAGGGAACCAATGTTAAAATTATAGATTTTGGAAAAATGTAGAAGAAATAGGAAATAAAAAAATTTGATGTGTATATAGTAGTAAAAGCATATGACTGAAAATCATAAAACAAAAATTTACATACAGAAAGCTCCAGGTGATAAGACTAAACTTTATGTTTTGATTTAAAATAAGTTTAGAAGCAGTATTAAGAGTTCATGTGCACATCTTGAAGATGTAATAAATTAAAATCACAATTTAATGGTTAAGATTTTAAAAGATTAATAATTGAAACAAGAAAAAAGTGGATCAATTGATAATTTAAAAACAATGAAATTGTTGGTTAAAAAATTAGACTTATATATTAGTAATTTTCTTGATTAAATAAATTAAAAATAAAGATATAGTTTTGAGTTAATTTGCAGTAGAATAAAACAATCTGTATTGAAAAGCAGAATCATAGTGATAAAATAATGAATAAAAATAGAAATACATATACATGCATAATTTTAAACAACTAGGCTTAGCTAGGTTTCAACTAATACAAGTCATAGACATAGCAACAACTGTGGAGATAGAATGTGTGTATTTATAGATGATTTGTATTTGTTTACATAAATTTACAGATGAGTGCTATGTATTGTGAATAGGCGATTTCTTTGAGATGAGAATGCACAATTTCTTCCTATTGATGGCATGCCTGTCTCTTGATATATACTATGCTTCCTTAATCTTTCACTTTGCATTGTTGCACTCAGTACAGACAATATCAACAGAAGTAGGAACAAAATAATGGCCTGTTGCAGTGAAAGATTAAGGAGGCATGGCATATATCAAGTGACATGCATATCATCGATAGGAAGGAATCGTGAGTTCCTATCTTGAAAAAATGGCTTCTGCACAATACATAGTATTCATATGTAGATTTATGTAAACTATCACAAATCACCAATACATATACCAACTCTTTCTATACAGTCATCATTATATCTATGATTTGTATTAGTCGAAAGCTAGCTAAGCCTTAGTTGTTTGAAATTACTTTTTATTAAAGCTTTCATCTGTAAGTGCGTGTATATGCATTTACATTAATCGAGGTAAAGCTCTTTATTATAATTAACAATAGAAAAAAGAAACATTAGTAAATAAAATAGATCTATTGGGAAAGTAAAAAGAATATGATAAAATTAATAAATATCCATGTCTTTTAATCTAAAAAGAATGTCAAATAGATAAGGATAAAATTAGCTGATCTATAAATGAAAAAAAATGTAAAGTCATTAACTGAAATGAAAACAGATCGGATGCTAAGAATTGGTTAATATCTATAACATAATTAGAAGTCCAACTAATTAAGATATATTATGAATTAATCTTTTTTAGCTCTGGCTTAAAGCATTTTTGATAATGCTGTTTTAATTACTTATAAAATCTATTTTAAAATATAAAAATTGCAAATGATAACCGAATATTTTTTTTACTGTTTTACTTAAATTATAAATCTCTAAAAATTATCTTAAAATTATAATAACAAATTTTTTTTAAAAAAAATTTCCAATCATATTTGAAGTTTATGTAATATTTAAATAATAAAAAAGTTTCAATGTTAAAACAAAAAAGAAACTTATAATTGCTTCATCTGTCAAGCTGTTTTAATACTTTGAAGATTAGATTTAAAATCGCATGGTACTTAAAGGTATAAAGATTATTTAACTTTATCAAGATTTTTTCTTTAAGTATATAAAAATATTAAGTTTTGATTCCTATTGCTTTTGAAATAAGTAATTGGATTGTATGCTGCTATGTCATATATATACAATGAATTTTTGTGGTCGATGTGTGTGTGTGTATATATATATATATATATATATATATATTGTAACCGTCGGAATTGTTGAATGCTGTATTCCATTTAAATTGAAGAAAGAAGGCCCAAAATGTTGGTGCCAATTTGTAACTGATTGAATTGATGGATGAAGGTGATGGTTAGGATGATCAATCTGATCTGATAAAAAAATCTAAAAATCTAATTTAAATTAATCTGGTCTAGCTCAATCGGGTCGCCGTTATGTAATAAACCATCACAAAGCACAAATAATCTCTCTTAAAGTTTAATTTACTTAAGTTATATGTGAAATGAAGAAATAATGAGACTATCTGCTCCAGACATCAACAAATCCGTCACAATTACAACATAAATTGCAAAGAGCAGTGAAACCAACTACTATTGCCCTAAACAATAATATAGGATTAGGCTAACTACTAGATTGGCAATCTAATCAAAATCAAATCCAATTAATAACTAAAACAGATTCCAATATATATTTTATTAGCCTGTTACTGTTATAGTAATTTAAATCTACTTTATTATTTAAAGATGCTGCCTTTTTAACTTAATGGATAAGCTTCTAAGTATCCGTAATAGTACTTTACAAAACATTTGTTTACATATAGACATTATTTAAATATCAAAACAAAATAATACTTGAACCCAAATATACATATATCTATTTTAATAAACGCTAAATAGAAAGATAAACACTCGTGTCAATAAGCGATATACAATTCTTTCTACTTCAATCTCTAATTAATAATTTTCTGTGGGCATCAACTGGTTTTATTATAATTTTATAAACACTTTGAAAATTTATGCGCTCACTTAAATGTTTAAACAAATTAATAGACGTCGATGGTTTACTAAGAAGCTACAAAATAATTTATAAATAATTCACAAATATCTTCCAATAAAATGATGCTTAATTAGTGCTTCGTTTAGGTTTTAAAATAGAATACTTCACTGGAGTTTAATATCAACACTCTATTAGCTCATCTCTAACTTTACAATGTCCAACCACATTACATAAAAGATATATCGAGCTTCTATTGGATGTTTATTCACCTGTGAGTATTAATACAACTTGTTTGAAATTTTAAACAATTGAATAAAAATTGACTGGCAACATATGATTATAATTGATATTTATACAAATCAAAACAATATTCAATTAAATCGGTCAATGAAGTTTATTCTCTTCATTTTATAGGAGTTTAAGAAAAATATCCAAGACGAATTATTCTGAACCAAACGATAAAGTATAATCTATTTAGATTTTTATGACGGAATCAGACAAACATGAAATGATTGACTTTGTAATATTAACTAAGAT
This sequence comes from Epiperipatus broadwayi, assembly GCA_028023455.1. Classification (NCBI taxonomy): domain Eukaryota; kingdom Metazoa; phylum Onychophora; class Udeonychophora; order Euonychophora; family Peripatidae; genus Epiperipatus; species Epiperipatus broadwayi. The sequence continues at coordinate 9,570,317 of JAQFVV010012423.1, forward strand.
AAATGATAATATGTATATATAATATTCGAATGCAAATATAAATATGAAATTCATATAGAAACAAAATAAAATACTAATAAGCAAAACATACCTTATCTTATATTCCAATTCGCTTACCAAGCTGAGTTTGAATCCTGTTACTTAAATAGCTACGCCGTCTTACGCAATCCAAATAAAACAAAATAATTAAACTAGTCTTGATATTTAAATTAACTCAATTTATTAGATTATAGAAAAGAAAATTGGCAATATTAATGATAAAATACATCCGAAATGACTTTATATTTTAGATTGGTTGACTAAATAAAATGATCAAATTGCTATGTGTATCTCTATATATGTGTTGCAATAACGATAACGACAAAAAAAAAATGAATGAGTAAATGACGGGAAAGGCTCTTAGATATTTTACTAAAAAAATTTACATATAACCGATACCAAAATGTGAAATAGGAGGGTATCAAAATCTATTTGTTTATCAAAATAATTACGGATAAATGAATATGAAATAATAAATATATTTGAGTCTTTCCGATCATTTTCATTTAATAAATTATATTACTTTTAGAGATAATTAAAAAAAAATCATCCCATTTTATTACATATAAAAAAAAATTAATACACACACATTTCATATAAAAAAAAATCATACCATATATATATAAGTCTGTTCGTTCACTATTTATTGGTCTATCGATTGACTTCAGTTATAGTGTAAAGAGAAGTTTCTCCGTCAGAAATAATAATCGTAAACTTTACAATACTTCATTAAAAGTTTTCTTTTTTTTTTTTTTTGTCTGAAGAGGTGAGTGCACTTTGATTATCCCTATTATGATGTGAATTGATCCAGTTGGGTCTTGTTCCTTTGCTCGTGAGACGATGTTTACGCCAATCCATTTTTTTTTTATAAAGCATTTTTTTTTTTTTATTTCATAGGTTTTTTTTTTTTTTTACTTTGCTGTCGCTTCCCCGGAAACTTTTCGCAACTGCCCGCTAAATGATTGAACGGGCAGATAATTCCACTATTTTTCCATGTTTTATGGTTTTACACACAAAAAAAAATATTGAAAAAATTTATTTGTTAAGACACAGAAAATAGATCTATCCTTTACTATTGCAAAATGATAAAGAGTCCTGTTATATTCTGTCGCGTCTTTTTTATATGTTCTCTTTCTGACGTTTTTCGTATCTTGACGACCATACAATATTACTCAAAAAAAACTCAATTCTATCAATTTTCTTATAGTTGTTTTGGCACGGTTATGGGGTAAGTTCGGAGAAAAAGATACATGAAGATTAAATCCAAATTCGATTACAATTTTTTTTATTATTTTACAAACCAAAATACAAAATTGATATAATAACCTTTTAAATTATTGATAAACATCAATAATTTACACATATCTATATTTTTTTAATAATAATATTTTTTTTAAATTAATTTATAAACACATATACACAACACAAAAAACATTGAACTGTATATAATAATGTTACTATGGTGACTGCATTCATATATGAAATATATAAAATAATATCGATCCTATTTAGTTAAACTTAAATTGTACTGAATTGTTTATTATTATTATTATTTTTTTTTATATATATATATACCTGGATCATCAATTTGAACATTCACAACATCTCCCCTCTACAGAAAGAAAAAAAATAATAATAACGACACCTTTTTCTTTCCCTCTCTAAAATCATTAAACATTTTAATTTCTGCACAGATAAACGTCTATCATTTCCATCTGTCTTGATTTTAATATCATTTGAAATGTTAGTAAAAAAAAATTTAAAATATCTTATTCTCATAGAAGCAATGTGGAATTCGTTCATTCCATTTATGCTTGACTAATTAGTTCACCTATATGTATTTTTTTTTTTTTTGAATTTCACAATCAAATTATTACATCTTTATATTCCTCTCTGCAACTTTCTGGACAACAATGCTCTAAAATTAGAGTCAAACAAGAAAATCATTTAGTATTTGCTTCATACAAGCCAAATATATTATGGAACAAAATTCATTTATAAGCCAAATATTATTAGTTACTCTCTAATAATCATATATTTTCATTGCATTGTTAAAATATATACATATTCACGGTTTTATTTTCTTAAAACTCAACAATAGCTTTTATTATTATTTTCTTTAGACATATCTGTAGTTCACTTCAGTGACACTACTATGGGCCTAAATTTTAAACATTCAATATTGTCATAAAATGAGAATGTAACTTTAGTTATTTAATATCTTATATTTATTCAATTCCTGCTTTGGACATTGAAAATATCAACCTTTAAAGTCACTTTTCCTATAAAATAATCTAAACAAATGAAAATTAACTCATACAGTGAGCCGGAGATTCAAAACAATAGAGATATCCCATTTTTAAATCACTTCTAATACTAAAGTAAACTGATTAAAGGTCAATTAAATCTAATTTTAATTTCTGGAGGATCTGACAACTACTTTACAAACTAAGCTGTGCTCTACATTGATGCTAATCAGGGACATTTATGTTTGAATAGCTTTATTTTATACAGGTTAGGGAAACTACTAAACATTTCTCTTTAAAATTATAACTCATATTAAAAGATAAATCCTGCCATCAAGGATTTCTTCCTACCTGCCAATGAATAATAATAAGTCTGGGACATCTGTCGACTTCAGACTTCAATATAATTTTATATAGAGTTATGAGCCACAACACACATCTATAGTTCTGTCAACTTCCTCAAAGAAAAGACTTAACCATACAAATATTTACAATTTACAAATAGCACAGACATTAAAATCTTACACTCTACATCTCCAATGCATTAAATAACACATTCACCATCATCAGTCAATTCCACAAGGTTTAATTTTAAACAGTACTTGCATACTATACAATGAAAATCTTCAAAAGTACTTTGACTATAAATATTTCTCACTCTATTTTTTTTTTTTTTTTTAGTCTTTCATATGTGTATCTACACTATTACTAATGACTTTTGGTCATAATAATAAATATCATAAGACATACTAATAAAGTTACTTTAGTGAATGTCTTTTTATTTAATTGGGTGGTGCTGCTGGCTTTAAGCTTCGGGCATTGAAGGTACCTTTTTCACCTTCTGGGGTTTCTATGAGAAATGCATTCTCCCCCACTTTTCTTTTTATTTGGAATGGTCCCTCATATATATTCAAAAACTTTTTGAACTTATAATTCTGCGGGTCACTGATTTGGCTCTACTTCAAATAAATATGTTCTTATATAAATTCTTTTATTTTCCAGTCATACACAAATTCATTAATCCATTAGTCAAATCATGGGTCAGGGAGGAAATCATGCCATCTAAATTTATCGCATCAATCCGATCTCTTTTCCTCTCTCCATGTACTTTTCAACTACTCTCAATATTTCTGAACAAAATAACAGAGAGATGTTACTATGAACATTATTATCTACTGTATAGTTATACTTACTATAAGTTTTCTCAAGCAACAAACTCTTACTCCATTTTTCAAAGGGTTCATCTTCCTTCCCTTTTACTGTACTATCACAAAGTTCTCCTTGAAATAACTGCTTAACATACTTTCTATAATAAATGTTATCTGACTGCATTATTATGGACATATCTTCTTCCATACTTATTTTCCACCTTTCCTTTGCAGTATGATACATACTTTTAAATCTTCGTGTTACTTGTTTGCACTCTATATAATTTCTTAAGTTACCTTTCAAATTTTCAACTCCTTTGGATTTAAATTTATTTATTAACAATGCTTCATCTATCATTTTCTGACTAACCTCAGTCTTTATGTTTTTATTTGGTTGTGACAGCTCAACATTTGAAAGCTTCTTATCTAAATTATTCTGTTCATCAATATACTTTATTTTTACTGAATCATTAGAACAATCTATTTTTACCTTTTCAAATTTTTTTATCATCTTTACTTTTCCTAAAGGCACCTGTTCTAACGTTTTGTAATTTACTATTTTTGCTTCGTTACATTTTACCTTCATATTGGTCTGAATATCTCTTAGCTCCTTTTTAATATCACTTATCTCCAATGCGGTTGCTTTCTGGGTATCTACATAAGTCTGTTCAATTTTAAAACATTTTCCCTCCAAACTTTGATATTTAATTTTACAACTTTTAACTTCGGCTTCTAAAATGTTAAGCCTGACATCTATGTGTTCTTGTGACTTCTGTATATGGTCACTCAATTCGTCAAATCTACTATTATATTTAACATTGTATTCTTTCAACCGAGTATCCAAGTTATGCTTAAATTCATCAAACTTGGCATTAGTAGCATTTAGCTCGATTTTGCATAAGCCCATTTTAATATTTACCTCCTCTCTAAGTTCTTTATTTTCTTTAATCATATCACCCAGTTTATTATTCATGTCTTCTCTTAACATTTGATTATCTCTACTCATGTCACTAAATTTATTATTTATATCACCAAACTTGGCATTTATACCTTCAAATTTATTATTCATATCACTACTTATATCACAAAATTTATTATTTATATCACTACCTATATCTTCTCTTAATTTATTATTATCTCTACTCATCTCACTAAATTTATTATTTATTTCTCTATTCATATCTTCTCTTAACTTATTATTATCTCTGCTCATGTCACTAAATTTATTATTTATTTCACTATTTATATCACAAAATTTTTTATTTATATCACTTTTCATATCACCCATCTTTTCCATTAATTCTTTCAGAATTGGATACAAATCTCCTTCAGGTTTTGATAATTTTTCTTTCTTATTGCTTTCCATTTTTATTTTCTATCTTCTATTTATGTCAAATATAATATCTCTATTTTAAATAAATTGCGAAATACTTTACTTTTATTTATTCTTACATAAAACATATCTATCCGTTCAATCCTGCAGCTGCGAACAAAATCCCCAAAGAACGACAACAACAAATATTCTAATATCTTATTTAAACCTATGACACAATATAATCAGCTATATAACTCCACCAATGCATATAAAAATAATACCATGTTTTAGCATCTATATGAGACTCAAACTTGGGTCTTTAATTGGTTATTTCGGCCTGAGTTGGCGCGCCATTTTGTAACCGTCGGAATTGTTGAATGCTGTATTCCATTTAAATTGAAGAAAGAAGGCCCAAAATGTTGGTGCCAATTTGTAACTGATTGAATTGATGGATGAAGGTGATGGTTAGGATGATCAATCTGATCTGATAAAAAAATCTAAAAATCTAATTTAAATTAATCTGGTCTAGCTCAATCGGGTCGCCGTTATGTAATAAACCATCACAAAGCACAAATAATCTCTCTTAAAGTTTAATTTACTTAAGTTATATGTGAAATGAAGAAATAATGAGACTATCTGCTCCAGACATCAACAAATCCGTCACAATTACAACATAAATTGCAAAGAGCAGTGAAACCAACTACTATTGCCCTAAACAATAATATAGGATTAGGCTAACTACTAGATTGGCAATCTAATCAAAATCAAATCCAATTAATAACTAAAACAGATTCCAATATATATTTTATTAGCCTGTTACTGTTATAGTAATTTAAATCTACTTTATTATTTAAAGATGCTGCCTTTTTAACTTAATGGATAAGCTTCTAAGTATCCGTAATAGTACTTTACAAAACATTTGTTTACATATAGACATTATTTAAATATCAAAACAAAATAATACTTGAACCCAAATATACATATATCTATTTTAATAAACGCTAAATAGAAAGATAAACACTCGTGTCAATAAGCGATATACAATTCTTTCTACTTCAATCTCTAATTAATAATTTTCTGTGGGTATCAACTGGTTTTATTATAATTTTATAAACACTTTGAAAATTTATGCGCTCACTTAAATGTTTAAACAAATTAATAGACGTCGATGGTTTACTAAGAAGCTACAAAATAATTTATAAATAATTCACAAATATCTTCCAATAAAATGATGCTTAATTAGTGCTTCGTTTAGGTTTTAAAATAGAATACTTCACTGGAGTTTAATATCAACACTCTATTAGCTCATCTCTAACTTTACAATGTCCAACCACATTACATAAAAGATATATCGAGCTTCTATTGGATGTTTATTCACCTGTGAGTATTAATACAACTTGTTTGAAATTTTAAACAATTGAATAAAAATTGACTGGCAACATATGATTATAATTGATATTTATACAAATCAAAACAATATTCAATTAAATCGGTCAATGAAGTTTATTCTCTTCATTTTATAGGAGTTTAAGAAAAATATCCAAGACGAATTATTCTGAACCAAACGATAAAGTATAATCTATTTAGATTTTTATGACGGAATCAGACAAACATGAAATGATTGACTTTGTAATATTAACTAAGATAAATGATAATATGTATATATAATATTCGAATGCAAATATAAATATGAAATTCATATAGAAACAAAATAAAATACTAATAAGCAAAACATACCTTATCTTATATTCCAATTCGCTTACCAAGCTGAGTTTGAATCCTGTTACTTAAATAGCTACGCCGTCTTACGCAATCCAAATAAAACAAAATAATTAAACTAGTCTTGATATTTAAATTAACTCAATTTATTAGATTATAGAAAAGAAAATTGGCAATATTAATGATAAAATACATCCGAAATGACTTTATATTTTAGATTGGTTGACTAAATAAAATGATCAAATTGCTATGTGTATCTCTATATATGTGTTGCAATAACGATAACGACAAAAAAAAATGAATGAGTAAATGACGGGAAAGGCTCTTAGATATTTTACTAAAAAAATTTACATATAACCGATACCAAAATGTGAAATAGGAGGGTATCAAAATCTATTTGTTTATCAAAATAATTACGGATAAATGAATATGAAATAATAAATATATTTGAGTCTTTCCGATCATTTTCATTTAATAAATTATATTACTTTTAGAGATAATTAAAAAAAAATCATCCCATTTTATTACATATAAAAAAAAATTAATACACACACATTTCATATAAAAAAAAATCATACCATATATATATAAGTCTGTTCGTTCACTATTTATTGGTCTATCGATTGACTTCAGTTATAGTGTAAAGAGAAGTTTCTCCGTCAGAAATAATAATCGTAAACTTTACAATACTTCATTAAAAGTTTTCTTTTTTTTTGTCCGAAGAGGTGAGTGCACTTTGATTATCCCTATTATGATGTGAATTGATCCAGTTGGGTCTTGTTCCTTTGCTCGTGAGACGATGTTTACGCCAATCCATTTTTTTTTATAAAGCATTTTTTTTTTTTTTATTTCATAGGTTTTTTTTTTTTTTTTTACTTTGCTGTCGCTTCCCCGGAAACTTTTCGCAACTGCCCGCTAAATGATTGAACGGGCAGATAATTCCACTATTTTTCCATGTTTTATGGTTTTACACACAAAAAAAAATATTGAAAAAATTTATTTGTTAAGACACAGAAAATAGATCTATCCTTTACTATTGCAAAATGATAAAAAGTCCTGTTATATTCTGTCGCGTCTTTTTTATATGTTCTCTTTCTGACATTTTTCGTATCTTGACGACCATACAATATTACTCAAAAAAAACTCAATTCTATCAATTTTCTTATAGTTGTTTTGGCGCGGTTATGGGGTAAGTTCGGAGAAAAAGATACATGAAGATTAAATCCAAATTCGATTACAATTTTTTTTATTATTTTACAAACCAAAATACAAAATTGATATAATAACCTTTTAAATTATTGATAAACATCAATAATTTACACATATCTATATTTTTTTAATAATAATATTTTTTTTAAATTAATTTATAAACACATATACACAACACAAAAAACATTGAACTGTATATAATAATGTTACTATGGTGACTGCATTCGTATATGAAATATATAAAATAATATCGATCCTATTTAGTTAAACTTAAATTGTACTGAATTGTTTATTATTATTTTTTATATATATATACCTGGATCATCAATTTGAACATTCACAATATATATATATTTCATGTATAATAGACAATATTATAAGCTGACTTTTGGTACTCTGAATGGCTCACTAATCTCAAGGGTAATACCTGATTTATTTATGGAGTATATAGAAATTCGTGTTTTAATGTCAGAATCTTTAAACTCTCTTGTTTGGCTCAGATATATAGACGATACATTTATCATCTGGCAACATGGTAAAGACAAATTATATGATTTTTTCACACATATAAACAATATATATCCTAATATTAAATTTACAATGGAAACAGAAACTAATGGGAAACTTTCTTTTCTTGATGTATTTGTCACCAAGAAAAGGAATAATTTTATCTTTTTCAATTTTAAGAAAATCTATACACACCGACAGGTATCTACAATTATCATCACATCATCATCCAACTCAAATATTTTCCATAGCAAAAATCTTTTTCACAGGAGCTATTGACCTTCTTTCAGATAAATCAAATCTAGAAGATGAAATAAATCATATAAGTAATGTCTTATTAAGTAATAGCTACAATAATAAAACAATACATTGAGTTATTATTCAAGCTCTAAACAATCAAAAAAAAAAAAAATAGAAAGAAAAAAAAACAACTATTAGAGTTTTTATTCCTTATATAAAAGAAACTGCAGACAATGCTGGACATATTTTAAAACATTACAATATAAAGATAGCATTCACAACATCAAAAAATTAATAGCATTCTATCTAAATCTAAAAACTCAACCCCTCTTTAAGCCCATGGAGTTTATGAAATTTTATGTAGAATTTATAAACTTCTTACATAGGTATGAGCAATCATAACATCAATACTAGAAGAGATATACATAGTAATGCAATTAGAAAACAACCATCATTACCAGCATTATCTTTCCATATTCATGATATTAATTTTTGTAGTATGAAAATACTATCCAGATATGACATTCTTCAACAATGTCAAATGAAAGAAGCCATTGAGATCTTTAAAAGGCCAGATTTTATCAACAAATGTGATGATACATGCAAATTATCTTCTATTTGGATTTTTTTAAAAAACTCATTAATCTAAATAATTGTTCATAATTATTATTTTTATTTTCTATTAATAGAATGTTCATTATTGTTATACATCAATTTTCATGATATTTATTATCCTGGCCCCTTTATATTGGTACACCCCATCATAAAAATAAATTGGAAATAAACTTCAGTATGCCTAATTTTAAATTTTATAAAATATAATACTATTCACTTATTAAACTATAAAAAATAATAGTTATTTTAATTATCCTAGGATTTGAACTTGGACTTAACTAGTATAAAAGTTAAATTTTATTAAGATATTTATTTTTTAAGATATCTAAATGATAAAATAAAAACATTATAAGTTAATAATATTTCATAATAAATAATCATTCGATAGTAACTAAAATGATAAGGAAATTCAAGCCTAATTTGATAAGGGGGGATATGCATTATGTAGATGAATAATTATGTCTATGTGGATTTGGCATTATTCACCAAATAACTGTGTCTGATAAAATTTTAAGTTAATTTTTAAAATAAGTGATTAATCTTCATTTTTTGAATTTTGTGATTAAAACTTCTTAGGATTAATTTCAAATTTAATCTATATAAACAAAATATAATGACATTTATTTAAATTGTATTTTATTCAGTTCCTAAAAAATAATGGTTTTTTTTATTACTAATAAATATTTTTAAAAAATAATATTTGTTTTTAAAAATAGTTCAGCTAAAGGCAAGTCATTAAATATTCAGAATCAAAGAAGTGAGAAAATTAACCAATGAGAATGCACCATTTGAAATACATGAGCAAGCAGATGATATTTGTTGGAAAAAGTTTTTTTTTGGAAGAAAGAAATCAGTTACAGATTGGAAAAATATAAACCAAGTACTTGAGTTTTATTTTGGTTGAAAAAAAAAGTTTGCTGAAGTTTTTTATTTTTCCTCATTATTATTTTTTTTAAAAGAAACAAGTAATTAAGGATGATCAATTATGGACTTTAAATTTTATATTAACAAGTTTTCAGTAAGATAAATGGCTAATCAAAGGTAATCTCTGCTGGCTAAAAATGACACTCAATAAATTCACTAAGGTATTCTAAAATCATTATATTAGAAAAATATCAAACCAATAAAAAAAAAAGTGTATAAGTATAGTAATGTTTATCCAGAAATATTGAAACAGGAGGAACAAACTGTAAATAATATATTAATATATAATGGTAGGATTAAGCAAGATCAAATCTGTTGACATTTTAAATATCTTCATATTTATGAAAGATTAAAATGGAATAGATATATGAATAGTATAAAAATCAGTTGTGACAAAGCTAAAGGTATGGTTATCCAGATAATTGGAATTAAGTTTTTTTTAAAAAAAACCAGAATGGAAATATTTGCATATTAGAAAATGTGGTTAATATTCAAATGCAAGTTATGAATGTTTTCTGAATAAAAATTTTGCAAGTAGAAAAAAAAAATAAACAGATTCTCATCAGTAAACTTCACTTTTAAGTATAAGAAAAATTTTATGATAAACTATAGATAGGATTCAATGGAAAGGGAAAATTCTGATGAAGGATTATATTATAGAAATAAAATCATGATCAGTGATATTAGCTTCCAGAAAAATCCAAACTATGCTGAAAATAATTTCATTTTATTACATTGGAGAAGATGGTACAATCTGTAATCTATTACATGTGAATATTACTAAAGAATATATTGAAAATAATATGAGGATCATTATTATCAATGTGAAATGGAGCTAAATAAAATATACTACATAGGAAAAAAATAACCAGCGATTTTGAAAAAAAAGAACAAAAAAACTTAAACCTGGTAAATAACATGAGAGTATTAATAATTTCATAGTTTTACTAGTATTCAGATAAATATAAAAGAGGAAAAGGGATAAGAAGATTAGTATGTGACAAGTAGGAAGCATGAAAAGGAAGAATAATAGTTGAGATATTATTAATAAAATTTATGTCTTTTTTGATAAACTTGTATGTTCAAAAGAAGAGAAAACGGGTAACATAATTGTTTGTATATAGAATTAAGTTCACATTTTAAAATAATAATTATCAATATGGTGGGAATAAATCAAGAGATAGGAAAATCAATAATTGACATAATTTGTTTATCTATACTATTAACTGTATAAAGTTTTATTTGATTGAATGTGACTAAACTATTAAGATAATGATTTATATGTTATGAGCTAATAAATTACACACACAAAAATAGTAAAGAAAAAAATTAGAAGAAGGTAGGTGTATCTGTGTTCCAGTATAATATCAAATAACAAATGGTGATATTTAAAATTTGATCTGCTGTTGAATTTATAATCCTGTAATAGCATTATAATATAGTTAGAGAATTTTGATTTATGTCTTCAGGAGCATTATTTATAATACAGATATAAGACAAATAGACATTTGAAATCAGGGAGTATGATTTACATTATTAGAGCAGATTGGGATACATATTTTTTTTATTTAATGCAGTTAGCATTGGAGGGTGGCTTATATACATTCAGCAAATATTCTGAATAGTAAATAAAGATTAGTGGCGGAAGAGATAAATATTCAGATTGGATATAACCAAGGATAAAAGGTATTTATGGTAGTTTTGTGTTATCGTTGAGTGATAAACACATAAGAAAATTAAGGCTATAGAGTTGACAAATATTATGTTATGGAAATGAGATGGAGCAGATTATGGAAAAAATTAGGGTGGGTAATGGAAAAAGAAGATAAAGTGGCTAACAGGTTTCTCTGGGCATAGTTGCTGAAAGATTTCTGGCTCCGTTTAAGGAGAAGTCACAGTGCATTGCATCACATATCATCACATTAAATACAGATTTATAAAAGTAAGTTTGTTGATTGTGAAACCAGATTTATCAAAAAAAATTTGTTTTACAAGTATTGCCAATAATGAGAGAATAAAATGTATATACTTATACATAAGGCATAATAAACATTATTTTTGTTTTATGAAATTTGTTTCAATGGTAAGAAAATAAACACATCTGTGTTATATATTAAAAAATGACCAAATTTCAAAAAAATTAGGAAATTTATAAATAATATTAAAATATAAATATATGATTATATAATATAAATACATGATTATAATTTATAAGTTAATATTATGTATAATTATTTATGTATGTAATGAATAGGAAATAGAATATTTATTTTATCTTTAATATTGTAATGTAAAATGAAGCCTATAGATGGAGTTGCTGTAAAATAGAAATAATTATAATATAACTTTAAGTGTATTTACATCTTGATAAGGCTCCAATATAGGGGCGAAATCCAGGTTGGTGAGATTTATTAAACATAATATTATTATAAAAGTTGTCTTATTAAATAATTTTTTATTGAATTATTTTTAATATATCCTGTGTTATATATGCAAAAAATATTTTTGTTTAATTGGACATTAAAAAATTTGAATGTTGGACACAATATGAATGCAAGTGAATGATTTTGTTGGGAATCTGGTATGTGCTTAACTAAAGTAAAAAAAAGTGGGGTAGATGTTTAAAGAGCATAGAGAATTAATAGTTAAGAAATATTGTTAAAACAGAAATTATTGCTACTTTAGGAAAACAAGGAATAATTTCAGTTGTGTATAGTTTTTATATGTTATGAATACACAATTTGAAGAACAAAGTTATGATTTAATAGCTGAGGAGAGAGTACAGGAAGAAAAGAGTCCTATTTCTTTCAAAAATCTCCCAGGTGGAAAGAAGAAATGAGGCATCAGAGATGCAGATGGTGATAAGACTAATGATGGAAATGTTAAATAAAAATCAACAGAAGTTAATGGAGAGGATAGGGATAGAAATAAAAAGAATCATCTTCAAATAATGGGAAAGTTGAAAGAAATGAAACAAGAAATAAGGAATAGGGCAGATCAGATGCAAAATTCAATTGAAGCAGTGAAAAAAAAGCTAAGTAAAATATTGAAGAAATAGATTAAGAAATATAGGAAGAAAAAGAAAATGTTAGTGAGATTAAAGTAGTAGAGTAGGAGATACAGATAATAAAAGAAATTGTTAGCAAGACTAAAAAAACTTATATAGGATAGAAATTACAAAAAGTGACATAGTTATAAAACAGATTATAGATGAAGCAAAAATTGAAAGTGAATTCATAGATAGCCAGAAAGAAGCATAAGATGAAAGACAAAGTAAAAAAAGAATAAAAGAGAAACATGAAAAGGAATAGCAGAAGTTCAGATATAAGACATAATCAATTAGTTGTGAAAACATTAATAACCATGATTCAAATGGTAATCAGCTGGAAACATCAAAGTTAAATGAGTTATAAATTTAAATATATAAGTTATATATTTTTGTATACTATTTTTTAAATGTGTCTAAACAATTTACTAACCAAGTAAAATCATTTTTTTTTGTAATTGTTTGTTTTGATGGACTTTGGAGATATGAAATTATATATATATAGTTCATGTCCATAAAGGAAAAAATCATGAACAAGTTTTAAATTTAAAAGTTTTTAAATAATTTTAATAAATAAAAGGTATATGGATATTTTATATATAAATACATATGGTATAATTTTCTAAAAAGTTATATATATATTAAGGCTATAACCTTAAGACTATGCACCTGAAAAAACGACAGTAGTGACCTCTGCAAATCTTTAACACAAGATTTATTTAAAAGACAAAAGCGGCCACTCTTATCTTCAATCTACTTTCTAAATAAATAGGAGAATCTAAAGTATTTTGATTTGGGAACATAAGGCTATTAAATACCTCATTTATTAAGTCCACAAATTCTATAACACATTAACATTTGTGAAATCCTTCGATTTACAATGAGTCAGTGTTGAAATCTTATGCTTAGAAATCTTTTAAGATAATATAAAGTTGTAATAATTAAATTTGTAAAGCGCATACTCATTATGTAAAGTAATATATATTAAGGCTATAACCTTAAAACTATGCACCTGAAAATATGACAGTAGGCATAAGATCTCAACACTGACTCATTGTAAATTGAAAGATTTCATGAATTTTAAGGTGTTATAGAATTTGTGGACTTAATTAGTGAGGTATTTAATGGCTTTAGGCTCTCAAATCAAAATGCTTTAGATTCTCCTATTTATTTAGAAAGTAGGTGTGCACTCTTGTTTTTTAAATAAATCTTGTCTTAAAGATTTGCAGAGGTCCCTACTGTGATTTTTTCAGGTGCATAGTCTTAAGGTTATAGCCTTAATATATATTACTTTACGTAATGAGTATGTGCTTTACAAATTTAATTATTTCTAAAAAATTGTAAAAGCTAATTAATTCTAAATTTAGTTTAAAAGTAGGTTAAAAGTAAAAGGTGTTTTCTTTTAACAATAATTAAAAGTGGAAAGACATTCTAAGACAAAGTAATTAAAATGCTTGTAAACAGATGGATAGATTAAATTAAGGAAATAAATAATTGACTTGATTTAAGTAAAAGAATGTTATTCCCATTCATAGATAAAAAAAACTTTCAAATATGGTAGTGGGTAAATAAGTAACAGACTACAATGAATTCTCAGGGGTTATCTATATCCATTAGATCAAAGGATCCAAAAGATGAGTGATGAATCCGAATTTTACAGATGAGATAGCTCCAAACCATATAATGAAACAGTAAGATTCATATTCGAATCTTAAGTTTCACCTTTTTCTATCGTCTCTCACTCACTTGTCTATCCTGCCCAAATTTAAATTTTTTGGTATCGAATTGTGTGTGTAGCAATATTAAAAATGTATAGATATATGTAGAATTCACCATAAACACGCACACATTTCGATCTCAAATTTAAGGCAATAAATAAAGATAAATAATATAATTTAGATTTCTTTTAGTTATAAAAAAATATATATAATTTTAACTATTTATTTTAAATTGTAAAATCCGTTATTTATTGCTTTGTTTAAATTTCATTTAATAATAATTTTAGAAATCTGATGTAATATTTAATTAAAAGTAAAAGTAATTGTATGTTCCCTTTTGTCTTTGAAATTTTAAAAGCATCGGTTGGTGAGAGATAATGGATTAATTAAAAAGAAAAATTCCCTAAAATCTAATTGTAAAAATAAAATGTAAAATGTAAATGTTAAACAATAGAACACAGTTTTCTCTAATTAGAATTAACAAAAATGCATTGATTATCCTCAGGGCAGATTAAGTGGAATCTAAAAATATACTAACAAAATGTAAAAGATAAGATATAATAAGGGAGGCCACTTTAGACTTTCTAGAGACTTGGCACTTTAACTTCAGTTCTGCTCTCGATCAGTTGAGAGTCTCCAAAATATTAAATAAATTGTTCCTGCCACGGTATGACCGAGTAAAAGCACCCAGACTATTCTCCACCTGGGAGATGGCCTATCAGATGCCAAACCTTCCATTGGCCTTCATAAATTCAACCACAAAGATCTGCTGCCTAAAATAATGAGAAAGCTGCTGCTGCTGTTAAATTAAATGAACCACCTAAACACAGGAAAGAACTGCTAATCATGAACAATTTGCTACTAACCAATGGAATCGGAAAACTTCTCATAAAACAGGTACCTGTGTCCAAATTCTCTAGAGTACTCTACTAATATGCTATAGCTCATTCTTCATACTACTTATATAACTTATAAAATGTAAAATTATCATTTGTAAAACTAAAATTTAATAATTAATTTATTGTGTAAATTTCTCTAATAATCTAGCTTACCTCACTCTATCTTTCTTGGGTACGTATTTCTAAAATCTACATTTTATCATATAATTATCGCATGGTCATAATTTTCTAAGTTTAAATCTATGATCGCTTGAAACAGTGAATGCGTGTCAAATTTTCATTAATATTTACTTTCATAAATAACTTAATTTCCATATAAATCGACACGCATTCAATGCTTCATTTATTGTAATGCAGGGGTCTACTACTTAGCAAATGGCTGGCATATTAGTTGTAATAATCACCCAGTTTATATATGTTTTATATTTATTAAATCTTAATGAATAATTCCATAAAATTACATTTCTTTGAGAGTCGCCAACGTTCTTTATTAAATGTTGATAATGTAGGGCCGAGTTAGCAATATATTTAAATCTTACCATAATTGTCTATACATTACACATGTGTTGTGTTTTAGAGATGCGATGACCCATTCCAAGCCATGAATATTTCGGATTCTATAGGGTTGAAATTAACCCCAGTCATCCTACACAAGCTGACAAATGAATGTCCCATAGAACTTGACGACCGTCATGCAGCCAGCAGGCAAATCGTGGCACGAACCGCTTGTCCCTGGTTATGCTTATGTGACACCTTACTTCTTTGGGCCAATGGCAAATGCCAGCCTGTCATTCTTATAAACTCATTCATGGCTTTGCAGTTTCAATATACTGCCATTCCATATCACCTTTCTAAAACGTACCACGTATTTCTTTAACTAACTTTATTATTCTATGTCTCACTCCGCCCCTGCATTATCTTCATAATTCACTCTCAAATAAATGTTTGCCACTAGTTGTTAGTAAATATTTTAATTAAATAAATATATGTACCCCGCTACTCTTATAAATTTTACTTTAGACTCTTGCATTGCAAAGGTATAAATCCCTCAAGGCATGCCTTAGAAATACTTGCTCGAGAATTTTAGGTAGCTAGATTATGCCTTCAAATAAATGTCTTTCTTTTGTAAACATTACAGTATTGGAAACACTGCTACTGAGGGCTTAAATATAAAATATGTCTAAATAAATAAATGTATTTTTTAATATATAATAGTATCGCAAATCCCGCTACTGAAACTTTAAATCTATAAAATATTATTGGTAAATGATTTTTTTTATTAAAATGTTTCAATAAATAATTTTAAACTATACGTCTGCAGTTACGTTTTATTTATTCGATACCCATTCTATATAATATTTCCTCAATTATGTAAATATGAATGTTTAATTAATATTAGTTTGATTATTGGCTAACTCGAAAATAAAATCATGAATCTCTTGCATATCCCTGACCACCGTGCCTAAAGAGATGTTTACTAATGTCGCATCAGATGCGTTGTTTCGTAGATTGTATTGTGGAACCGATAAACTATGTTCGAACTTAGTACTACGGGTGGCTTCACTACCTAGATGGTGCTGCAGTTCTATGTGGTGGTCGCATTCTGCACTATGTTAACGAATCACTGATTCTGACTGTTACAATAAACAGTGCTGAAATTACATTTGAGAATTCTGCCATTATTCTTCAGAGGTTATTTTGCTTCCGTTATTGTTCATATTTTGTTATTAAGAGGATTATCATTATTCTGTTGTATTACCAGATGTACAATGCAAGAGTAGATAAGCAATTATCTACTTCATTCTGTCAGGCTAGCAGAAGGCAAGCTGAAAAACTATTACTGAGTCCTGGAAAAGAAGCTGCCTACATGTGAAAAAGTCACCTGAACATGTGTCGACTATGCATTAACCTATATAAATAAATCTGATGTTCATCACTAAAGAAAGAATAAGCCACCAAACCAAGACTAAATTGAGACTAAATAGTCATAAATGCATTTAAACCAATACCTAAAGAAATGAAAATGAACTTTTATGTTGTAACAAGAGATATGAACTTTAGACAAATTTCTAGTTAATCAATATTTTATCTCCAATCTAGTAAAATATGTTAATGAATAATTATTAGTTTAAATCTGTTTTTGTGCATGTATGGTAAGATATTACTGTGTTTTTTTTTTTAGCAAACCATAATTTAATCAGTGATAATTTTAAAATAATAATTTTAGAATACTCAGTTAAAGCAAATTTTCATAATTGCTGATCATGATATTAAAAATTGTATATTAATTAAATCAGTTATTTCCATTTTATTTAAAATAGTAATACTGTGTTAAAGCAGTAAATTTATAATTTCATAAATGGAATTTTATTGCGCTGCCTAGACAAGATAGATTAAGGCTGTTTAATAGCTTTCAGATTGAGTGAGCTGGATTTTTTTGTGAGATAATATTATTGATAAAAATGGATGGCTGTCAATTTATCAATTCAGGTTATGCTAATTTACATTAGTTACATCTGGAATTCATTCTTATGCAATGGATTAGTAAAATGATTGTAAAATCATTTGCAACTGCTGGTCAGTTACTTTTATTGATAGACATAACTTCTCTAACAAGCATAAAAGTGCATAATTTTTGATTTCATTATTTGTTTAACAGTTATGTGTGATAGATGAACAATTTCTATCAAATAGTATATTTTAATTTTATACATGTTGTAAAGTGATTATGTATGTAATTGCTAGCCACTCATATGTGGTATCAAATACTCTAAGAAATAGTACATGGTAAAGGTTTTAGGGTAGAGATTTAATTCATACTGTATGCATATTATTTACACATGTATTTGATCTTAGGTATCAATTATTGTAGTACAGATGTTATTTCCTATATTATACAATTATTGATTATTTTAAATAATTGCATACTAATATCAAAACCTGAAATTGAGTGCACAGTCAATTAATTAAATTTTTCTTCCTTGATAATATTGTATTATTTTCATTTAGAAGGATTGTTTAGTCTTAAAATAGCAATAATGAGAGATGTGAGCAGTTAGATGTCTATGCAGTAGATTGGGATCCATTCAAAAACATCTAATGATAATAATACCGTAAACTAGAAATTACCAAATCTCAAGTGTTTAAAGACATTTAAGCTGATTATATCTGTGCATAAATAAAAATAATACTAATAAGATTTAGGAGAGTTGAGTTGCCTTTAATTAATTAATTTATAAAGCAATTAAGTAAAGCGCCACCAATGTGTGTTATTTTTTATGTACATAAATAAATTGTGTTTTTCTCAATATTTTTAAATGTTAGTCATCATTATTTGCAATCAATAACTTAAAATAGTTAAAAGTATTGTATTTTTTCCTGACTTTAGCAGACTGTAAAAAAAAAGTTATCAGTCTGTAATGTCAGAATGCGGAATGCACATGTGGATTGTCCTTGGGTGATTTTCATGTGGGTTGCACAATTCTATCAGTTACAATATATATATAAGGTTGTAATGTGACTTTTTTTCTGAATTTGGTTTTTTATTTACAGCTCATTATTTTATATATTTATTAAAATTAAAATGTTTACGCTAAGAAGAAAAAATGGAAAAAAAACCTAATTTCTGAAAATTATATATAAAATAGTTTGTTGGGAAATTTAAAAAAAACTTGCAGTTAAAAAAAAGATAATCAAGTGGTTTTATTATTCAAGAGTTTACAAGTAGTTTGAGCAACTAGGTGTGAAGAATTGGAATTGAACCAAAAACTTTATTCTTCAGAAGCTGATGCTCTACTTTTGCATTCAACCATGTAGGCCTTTTATTTACAAAATATTTGGCAATTATTTAGACATTAAATAAAAATATTTTTATTATTTCAGTAAGGTCAGTTGCTATTTACTAAGATAAAATGTCTTTCTTTTTCTTTTTGTATTTCTTTTATGCTCCCTAGCAATAAAAAAGCATTTTGCGATGATATCATTGTTAAAAAAAACTAAAAAAATAAAAATAACTTATTTTTTAGAACCAAAAATAATAGATATAATTAATAAACATTTATAATGAATGCTTTTATATATTATGGGAACTAAAATTTAACCATAATTGAGGTTTTATATTTAATTTAAAATAAAGCATGGGAGATCCAGAAATTAATTAATTCAATTACTTGTTATAATTAGTCGGGATTGACTTAATGAATTTCTGGACATCCTACATTTTTATTTCAAGTTAAATGTAAAAATGTCAATTGTGGTTGAAGAAATAATTATTTTCTTGATTTTTAGTTTCCATAATAAATAAAAGCATTCACTATTGATATTTCTATATTTATTAGTTTTTGGCATTTTTATATATATTTTTACAATTATTTCAAGATCAACTTAATGTTTGAAAATAAAAGTACGCATATTACATAAAGATGGTTTACAATATATATTTTAAAAAAATATTTAAAAAGTCAACTTTTAGAATAAAAAAAAATCACTTTTTAAAAAAATGATACAAAAATACTTTTCAATGTAACCTTTTTTAAAAATATATCCATAACACTCTCTCCATGCATTACTGAAAATGTAACAATATACTTAATATTTGAAAGTCACACAGATTAAAAATCATTTACAATATAATTTGTTTATCTGAAAAACGTTAAAAAAATCAACTATCAAAATAAAAAATGGTATATACTTTTTAAAAAATGAAACTTTTGTAATGAAGATTTGTTTTTATTTCAACTTTAAAACATTGTTAAGATACTTTTTAAAATAGTTTATATATACACCTGGGTCTCGTTTTATGCGATAGATAGGTTCATCAGAAAACACGCGCAAACAAAATCATGCAAAAATAGACATAACTTACATTGAAAAAGGGGGAATGTGGTCTGTGATTTTTCAAAATTCGTGTAAAAGCAAAGCACCAACGTAAAATTACTTTAAAATTCACGCACAAAAAAAAAATAAGGAAATAAAATATGACTAATAAAAAATTTCAAATTTGAAAAAAATTGATACAAGACAAACTTTTTTTAACTATAATATTTAATTTTATTCAAAATAATATATTTTTATGCATAATTTACAGTACAGTAATTTACATTTTTTATACACGTTTTAATTATTATCGCTATTTGCCGAAAAACACGTTCGTTTGCAAACTGGTAAAAAATCAGATTCTCACAAGAGGAAATACAACTAGCCCCAAGTTCACTCTCATGTTGTGTTAATGATTTTCTGTTGACAATGTAATTAGTAATTAATCTTTGAGATGATGATTTTATTAATTGTTTATGAACTTAGACTTATGATAATAAAAAGACATTTATTCACCACTGCTGGGAAAAATTTAATTAAAACTAACAACTAAAAATTAAATTCTTATTTTTGTCTTTAATTTTTTAATTTTCAATTCCGTTTAAAAATCAAATTTCATTTTACATCACATTAATTTCAAGTCGCCATAAGTAATTTTTAAATTGTTAATTACAATTAAAAATCAGATTTTAATTTTTAATTGTCAAATTTAATTGTGCCCACTGCTATTACTCACCTTTTAAAAATAAACTTGCGGACACTAAATGATTAATAATTGATTACGTTTTTTTTTAAAAAGCAAAAACAGAATGTGATTTAAAATGCAAAATTAACATGCACAATGTTTGAACAAATTTACATTATAATCTTGTAAAATTTAATGTGTGTATACATAAAATGTGGAAATCATGATTTTAATTTCATTATTGCATAAAATCTTACTATTATAAAGCACTGAAAATATTGAAATTACTAAGATGAAAGTCAAATTCCAATAATGTGCTATTACTTTCAATATAACATAAGTGCGCAAAATTTATTATTTAAAGTAATAGTGCATTATCGGAGTTCAACTTCCGGTGAAACATGAATCGCGTAACTTCAAAATTGTGTTAAATAAGTCCACGTAAAAAGAGACCCAGGTGTATACAATTTTACATCATTATTAAAAACTTATTGAAGTGATTTGAACATATTTTAAATTTAATATCAAAATATTTGAAATTTCATCCATCCAGTCATTTGGATTTAAAAAACTAGATAACCTGCCTAAATTATTTTAGTTTTATATTGCATTATTAATGATTTATAAGAGATGTATCAAATTTCAACGAATAATATTAATATAAGTATATAAAACCTTGATTTTAAAATGTTATTCTAACTTCAATAAAAGTGCTTCCAAATTAACAAACAAATCAACAAACAATCAGATGTTATACCTTAAATATAAATTTTTAGTTTATTTATTTAATAAATAACTAAACCAAAATTGTAAATTCACGTTATTAAAAAGGCAATTTATTTTTTGTTTTAAATGTATACATAAATAATTAATGTTCCTAATTGCAATATGTTGAATGTATTAAGGTATGACAGTTTCGTATAAAAATTGTTTTATGAATTTTATCATTGATTTTACTAGATTGTGATTTTGATCTTACAAATTTATTAAGAATAAAGGCATAATCAATGAATACCTTTTTATACATATATTTTTTAAAAGTCTAAAACATAAAATTTTTACAAATGATGAAAACTCATTTTATAATAATAAACAAATAAAAGAACTTACCCTGGATGTGTTTCCATTGAGAAAACTGTTAAAAGTCATTATGAATAAAAATCAAAGAACTTAAAATAATCTGGAAGATCTATCATAAAGCATTGTAAGATCTGAAAATAAAAGATATTAAAATAAATTATTAATTTACTGTATAAAAATTGTAATAACTAATTTATTTTCAAAATGTTATAAATAATTTTATCAAAAATATAAGTTTAAACAAAAATATATATATATATATTCTAATTTTTAAATTAACTTAATTGTCCAAATAGTTTTATTTTTTCAAAACGAATACAAACAATATAATCTACCACAATTTTTTTTTCATAACTTAAATATAAAATACTCAAAAGACAAAACAATAAAGAATTAACAATTTGTATTTTTCCCATTTCAGTTCTGCCATATAGCATAAGCTTGAATCATCAATACATATCACATGGTAGTCCTTATTCAATACTAACCTGTCTATGTTCCCAGAAATAGAATTTGTTATTGAAAAGTATTGCATAAGCTAGGATCATATAATAGCAGGTTGATTTTTTCAATAAAAAAGACAACTGATTTTAGAATTGAATTCAAAGATAAGTCTATCATACAATTCTTGGTTTAAGTCAATGAGAAAAACATTGAGAAGTTCAAAATATGCTAACAATTAAAATACGTAATTGCCAAGAAGATTAAAAGAATTTTCATACATACAAAAATATTTTTAATAACAAATGTTTAGCTTAGTATTTTTAATACTTTTAGTGAATGTAAAAGTTGAGCAATAAAAATATGCTAAAAAGTATATTTATATAAACATTCTTTTGAGAAATTAGATTAAAAACTTTTTTTATAAAATGAATAAATTTAATTTATTGTAAAAATAATTCTAAGTCATTAAAAATTAAATTTGATAAGTATGATATTGATCTGCTAAGAGATTAAATGTGCTATTATCCTGTGTTGTTTGGTATAGTGTTGAAAGGCAGACCCTGGTGCTTAAATCCCCTGGATTATGCTCAGCTTTATTATTTCCAGCACTCAGACTTCTTATGAACTCCTGAGTAATAAAGCCATTTTTGTATACCTAAATATATAGAATTAAATGTAACAATAGAAGATGTGAAAATAGAAACACAGGATTAAAAATAATTTTACTATTACTAAATTCAGTAGTGCACTTTCCTTCTAGTTTTATTAATATGTTATAAAGATTTGTTTAAGAAGTGATTGTTTGTCTAAGATTGAATTCCAGCTATGGATGGAGAGAATAAGGAGATGTAGACAAAACTCCTTTTCTGGAAAACTGAATAAAATTTTTGAACAGTTGCTAAGTTGTTATGAATCTCATTTGCTATTCCAAGCAAATAACTATATTATAAATAATTAAACAAGACATTTATTTTTTATATAGCGCGATGTTTTTGTTTATAATCTATAATATTAATAAGCCAATAAGCTGATACACATGCGCTTTGCAGATGTCACTATATAAATGAATACTCCCACTTTTTCAAACCCAAGATAAAGTCTTTAAGAAAATATAGAATGAATCCACCTATATTTTTGACCCAAACATATATGTATGGGAAAATATGAAATGTTTGAAATGAAGAGCATGAAGTTATTAATTGATCACTTTAAATTACTTTTTTACATTGTAAATGAATGACGCCAATGAAATTTCTAGAATTTATGATACGTCATTCTTATAATTAAACATATGTAAACAAGCTTATAAACAAAAACATCATGCTATATAAAAAAATAAATGTCTTGTTTACATATGTTTAATTATAAGAATGACGTATCGTAAATTCTAGAAATTTCATTGGCGTCATTCATTTACAATGTAAAAAAGTAATTTAAAGTGATCAATTAATAACTTCACGCTCTTCATTTCAAACACTTCAGATTTGCCCATACATATACAGTTGGGTCGAAAATATAGGTGGATTCATTCTATATTTTCTTAAAGACTTTATCTTGGGTTTGAAAAAGTGGGATATTCATTTATATAGTGACATCTGCAAAGCACATGTGTATCAGCTTATTGGCTTATTAATATTATAGATTATAAATAATTAAGTAAATGACTATAAGTGGTACATATTCTATAAATATATTTTAATAATAAATTTTATAATCATAATTGAGAAAATAATCATTTGTTGTAAATTTTCTATATGTATGATCTATGATTTCATGGCAACTTTCCCTATTTTTGATTAATATCAGTAATTAAATTATCAATAAACCATCAATTATTTTCAATTTGTTCAAATTCTGATTGTAAAAACAGATTTGAAAAAAGTATCTGGAGTTTTAAAAAAATCAAATAAATAATTACACCAATAGACCATGATTATTTATTTAATTTTTATATATTATGTAGCAATCTATAATAATGCATGATGACCAATTCTTATGCTTACATAATTTTTTATTACAATAGTAGCATTCTTTATACAATATTAACACTGAGTGCTAGTCATAATAATCAATGGATGCTAGAGAGTTAATACATTAAAATCCTTAACTAATGTTTATTCATCCAGTTTGAGTAGATTAATTTCTAGCATATATCAGTGAGAAGCTTTGAATCTAAAAGCACTGTACCTAAACCTAAATACAATACATTTTTTAATCTAAGTTAATTCACTTGTGTAATCATAAAAATTTCTACCCAGTTCACTATCAATATGTTTTGGTCTGTTTAGTTTTTTAATAATCATAGTCACCAACATATTTTGGCTACGTTTGGTATTAAACCACTATAACATCACAAGAAGACCATTCATTAGATCAAAGACCTAACTGCAGTTCCTTCAGATCCAAGATTCTTCATTGAATAAAGCCAAAAGATAGAAACTAGTATGTGAATATTAATGAGTAGGTATTTGATAGGTATTTAAATGCCCTAACTTTCTAGTATCCATTGATTACTATGGCTTGCACTAGATGCCAAAATATATATAAAATGCCCTGTGTAGTAAAATAAAATATTTATTGTCTCAACTATATCTTTTTAGCTTTCCAACCTAAAAAATAATTCTAGTTCATACTTTGCCCTATCTGATTATGAATTTCATCTATGATATAGTGAGGGCATTTTGTTTGTTTTTAATAGTGATTTTCACACACAAATGTATACTAGCAAAAATAAAATAAATTTTACTTCATTTTATTATCATTATTTTGCATTTAATTTGTTTACTAGAATGGTTACACTAAGTAACATAAGAAAAATTGATATAGAATGGTGAACCAATATATCTTTTTTCAATAGGGAAGAAATAGTAATTTGATATGCCTACCAATGTTTAAAAAGTATTTTAGTTACTAAAAACACAATATGTTTAGACAGTATTTATCAAAATATTCTGATTACAATAAAATTGTTGGAAAGAAAGGAATATTAAAATAGAAAACATAAAGGAGCTTCATCAATAGGATGACATATTTTATAAAAAGTATCAAGTTAGAAAATTTTGTAAAAACAAATTATATTATTTAAAAAAAAAAAAACAGAAATTTTGAAACAATTTCAAATGGGGAATTTATAAAAAAAAAAACTGTATACTAATTGCTTTAGAATTAATCTGCACAGAACAAAAAAAATTTGTGAATATAAATGTCACGAATAATAGTAATAAGGCACATTGAAAAAATATTTATCAAATATAAAACAATCAATAATATTAATAATCTTATTTTATTTTTATTTCACAAAAAGTTATGGCCCTTGTTTAAAAAGTACAAGTTGCCTGACCCTAATGATTTATGGGTAAATTAATTGAAGTTTTGATCAAATACAGCAGATTAATTTTTAAGTCTATAATTTTGTATGGCCATAAGTGATATTGTAAGTATCCAAATAGTTTTTGGCAGAAAAAAAGGTTCACCACTCTGGTCTAAGTAAATGTTCTTCATAGTTGAAGAGTATTAAAAAGTATAAATAACTGAATAAAATAATATAACAATTTATCACTAGGAAGTTCATATGATGGTTGAGCACAAATTGTTGTGCAATATGATTAGCTTTAGATTGTAATGTTATATGACCAGTATAATGTTAACTACTGGGTAGGATTGGTATTAAACCACCAAACATCACATGATCACCATTTTTTATGCTTGCACAAGCTGTTTTCACAAAGGCAAAACTCTCATATAGTAGTGTCACTCATTGCAAACCAGAGTAATCAATAGATCCAAGGCTATTCATTGATGAAAGCCATAAGCCAGAAATTAGTCTGGGGATATTGGATGAATAGGCACTAGATAAGAATTTTATTCACATACCTTCCTGCACCATTGATTACCCTGGCTTACACTGAGTGGCACTACTGTATGGAGAGTTTTGCCTCTGTGTAATAATGTCAACTATTAGTTTTTCAAATTAAAATGATGTTTAGTCATAAGCAAAATGCATCATAAAGAGGCATTACTTTTTTCCAAATCATTAAACATATGATTGTCTAAATCAAAATAATATATTGTGCATTATCTTATACAACTATTAATTTGCAAAAAAAACTAATTTTTTTTGAAAGACCCGTAATATAAATGAAAAGTATAAATCAAATCAAATAAATTCTGTTTAAAAAATATTGGAGGAGAAAATATTTTTTATCCAATTAATCGAAAGAATTTTAAGAAAAAATTAAAAAAACCCAACAAAGCGTATGATCAATGCTACAATTGTTAAAAAATATTTTATATGATTAGAGCTATATATTTGGATAGAAAAATTTCTGATGAGAGCAGATCAAAATCTCTTTCAAATAAATTTATTTACAACCAGAACCAGTAGAATACAATAGTTTTTAACTAGATACAAAGAGTTTTTGAAATAAAAAAAAACTCATCAATCGAGAGAGAGAGGGAGAGAGAGAGGGAGAGACAGAGAGAGAGAGGGAGAGGGAGAGAGAGAGGGAGAGGGAGAAGGAGAGGGGGAGAGGGAGAGAGAGAGATAAAATAGCCTTTGAATAGCTTATTGCAAAAAAGGCCTCTGCAATAATTTATCATAAACACACACACAATATCTATATTTATCTATCTATATAATGCCAATCTGCAATCATTTCTCTTATGTTTTTTTAGCATCACTACCTTGTGAATAAAAATTATCTGCATTGCAAACAGTATACCTTTTGGTCATGCTCTTTAAAATTCAGACTTTACCTTTATTCACAAGGTAGCATTGCTGAAAAATTATAGCATTGGGAGAGTGATTGACATTTCATATTTGAATTTTCAGCTAGAGATACGCACTGTATTTATTTCATAAATATATATAATATAAATAAAATGTCCTTAATTAGAACAATATTGTAATCATAATAAAAATAATTAATATAACGATAATAAACTATTATAAACAGTCTTTGAATCTGCAGAAGTATTTTAGGTTAATTTCTTAAACCTGCCTCAACTGCCATTAACCAAGAGTATTTCTGCAGATTGAAAGACTGTTTATAAAAGTCGTTATATTTATTATTTTTATTATGATTATATATATAATTAAACATAGCTCAATGTATATATATATATATAAACAAATGGAGTAAATCACTCTCTGTCTCTCTCTCTCTCTATGTTTAATTTAATATTTATACATTAAATCTTATTTAATTATTACAATTTAGGTGTTAAAAAGAGTTTGTCTCCAGCCTTGTATAATTGATTGTTGGTATAATATCTATTAAGTACTATATTCCATTTGGATGACATATTAATTTAATTCTGAATTGCATGAATTACCATCAGTGTTGACAAGGGTATGCTTATAAATATCAGAACTCCTATAGTAGATGCATTTATTGTATTCTTGATTCTTTGTTCAAACTTTAGAGTACTTTTAATTCATATCCTGAGCAGGAATGATTTTTCCTTTTGTTTGCTTATATATATATATGTCCACAGATATATATATATATATATATATATATATATATATATATATATTCTATATGTATAGTATATATATATATATATATATATATATATATATATATATATATATATATTGTAACCTAGTGTTATTGACACTTGGTTTACTTGGCATTATTTCTGCAGGAAAACAATGCTATTCTTTAAAGAAATAAAAAGATAAAATAACAATAGTAATAATTGATTAATAAAGTATGCTATTCACTCACTTTGGCATGTTTTGGGTGAATAACTAATAGATTTAATAACTCAATGTCATTTTTAAAGAGAGAACATGAATAATTTAATTGAGATATTAATAATTAGAGCAAATTAATATGGTATAAAAGCTAAACAGTAATTGATTTTGGATGGGTAGAGAGGGGAGTGGATGAGTGTCTTATCATAAAGCACAATAACTTCTGGTAATTTCTTTTTGTAAAAAAAAAAAAAAAATTAAAAAAAAAAAAAAAAAAAATAATGTTTAAAGAATTATACATCACTGATTGTTAATTTAATGTATTTATTATTATTTTTTTTATATTGTCAAATTACTTTGTAATCCAGGTAAATAATACTAAAACTATATGATTGTAATAGGTTTTTCCTTTCTTTTGTTTATGTTATAATCAAATGATTATTTTTCTGGAAGAGGTCACTAAAGTAAAAAAAAACAACAACAACAAAACGAAACAACCAATTTCATAATCAAGATCATTTTTTTTGAAAAAATATAGTCTGCTTTTAGTTTTCAAGGAAGGAACAGTGCTGAAATTTGGTAACTCAATTTTTTCATTTTATTTTGCAGAAATAAATGTAATCAAAGTAAAATTTTAATAATATAATGTGTGGCTAAATTTTTTTGATAAGATATCCTGATTTTCTTTGCCATCTACCTATTTAAAGACCTTTTATACTTAAAAATTTATTGTCTCACGCTAAAGTTAAAAAATGACAGAATTAACTAAAAGAGTCATGAAAAATTATATTATATCTAAATTAAGGAAAAGAAGCGATTTCCAAGAAAAGATTAATTATTTATTAACTTTATGTCATTTATTGATATTTTCTTGGTATAGAAAAAAAAAAAAAAATTGAAAGAAATATTTTGAAACCAAGGAAAATCAACTAGAAACATTTTCGCGCTCTTTCTCAATATTGTCTGCCTTTACAAGTAATGTAGTTACATACGTTAAAATATGTTTTATTCACCAAGAATTGTCTGGAAATAATAATAATGATAAATAAGATTAAATTATGCACCTGTATATTTTTTTTTTAAAAAAAAAAATATATAAACTTTCTCAGAGTAAATATAGGAAAAGCCATATAGGGGCATTCTTACGGAGAAGTTACCGTTAAAAAAAAAATTTATAATTCCTAAAGTATGAACAAAACCAAATATCTTAGTGACTTAATGATAAAAATAAATGATATATTATATTATACATCAGTTGGAATTATTAAAACTTCATGTACACGTAAATTGACTGCAGTTATTATCATAATAATCTCTCGGAAAATTGCGCATTTTCGTCCATAAGTAAGCTAGCTAATAAGTATACGTATCGTCAATAAAAAAAAAATATTGTGTATGTTTATCGTCTATAGTCAAATATTCGTCTATGTTAGAAGTCTATTTTTTTTCTTGGATCCCAAAATTGTAGTAGTTTAATTCAAGTAAGAATTAATCTTCAATTCTGCTATATGTTTCTTTACCTAATTTATTAAACGCACAAAATAAGAGAAAACTTTTATTTAAAGGAAATAATACCATGCGTTTATTGTTTTTAAACTTGCTTCGTGAAATACGACTGGATAAAGCTCTTCACCTGGACCAATTGCTCAACAGAAAAACATTTTCTAATGAGAGAGTATGCACTTGTTAATTAATGATTGTTTAAAACTAAGTTATAAATGATATGTATTTTTTTGTTATATCACATAGGTTAAAGTCTGTATGGTCAAGTGATATTTAATAGCCTTGTAATGACAAAGGTATGTTTTAATATAATTATTATAGGTTAAGTTGATATTTAACACGAAAGAAAAAAAATCTATAAAATATGTTTTAATTATTACATACAATTGTAGGTAGAAATTTTGTATGTTAGATACGTAAAAGAAAAATATTTAGATATTTAAGGGGTAAAATAAATATTGAAAATTATCAGAAGTAACTAAAAAAAAAAAAAAATGCTATAACAAAATATTTCTTGTTAAAGTTTTGAAACGAATTTATACTGTATTAATTGAGGAATTTATTCCTAATTATTCTTAAATAACACATCCACTTTATTTAGTTTAAGATAGTATGCTACCAACTATTTTGAATGTTCCTTTATTAAAATTAAAATTATTATACTTTTATTCTATGATGTCCATTGATTTCAGATGTTGATCAAAGTATACCCGGTAACATAAGTTTATTATAATCAGTGTATTTACTTATCCTGCCCAGATATAGCATTGGTATATGCTTAATATTCGCATAGGTAATAATTATAATGTATTTATTTTGTGGGATGAAAAATGATCTCCCCAAAAGCTTTGTTTTCCATGAGAGGAAGATTTTAAATATAATGTTCGGGTATGTTTATAGCCCAAGTGATCGATTCTCATAGATAGGACGATCAAGAATTTATCTAGCATTTAGTATGCTTCATTCGTTTAAATCCCAGGAGAGGATTGTATTTGGTGTGTGTTCGTTGTATGCCCAAGTAAGAGGCAAGAAACCACCAAAATATTTTAATGTAGTAGATTACTTTACAGACCTTCGTGGTTATTCCATATTCCTCATGTGAAAATAAAGATAGCTCCACCATGGAAGGTGTTGATTATTGTGCTTAATTTTGAAAGTTCGGGCAAGATAAAGGTTATATTGGAGGTGTTAGTTCCTCAAGATCCACTTTAGTATAAATAGTGCGTTAGTAACTAAGATCAATATCTGTA
Source organism: Epiperipatus broadwayi (assembly GCA_028023455.1). Taxonomy (NCBI): domain Eukaryota; kingdom Metazoa; phylum Onychophora; class Udeonychophora; order Euonychophora; family Peripatidae; genus Epiperipatus; species Epiperipatus broadwayi. Next base: position 9,601,420 of record JAQFVV010012423.1, read on the forward strand.
TTGTGCTGCTAAATATTGCTAGTATTTGACAAGTAAATCAATGGAGAAAGTAATTAAAATTGCGTAATTTAAAACGCTTATTTACTGAAGGAATATTCAAATGCAATATTTAATTCTGGTTAGTAATTAAATAATACTCATATTTAAAATTATACGTATGAATAAAATTTGTATCATAACTTAAGTTAGCATTAAGTTAAATGTAAGATGGTAAGTGTAACTTCTGATAACTGGCCTATAATTAGAATAGGTTATCCCATTAAAGACCATAAATAAAGTAAATGTATTAGAAATAAATTTAATATTTTGCGTATTGCATATGATTGGATTAATCATTTTAAAAAAAAAAAAAAATAGTTAGTCAATAATTTTGAATAAAAGCTTCTACAAGGTTACCAAAATTTAATAAACAATGTATTGGTAATGAAATGTACTTTTAGTTAATCAATCCATATGATTGCATACAGGAGAAGTAGTAACCTCTAGTCCATAACCAAAAGAGTATACAGATTAATGTCAGTTATATTTTATATTTTTGTATTACTATGGGATTATTGAATAAATGTTCATATATTTTTTTTTGTGATAATAATAAATTATAGTCTTGTTAAAATTTGTTGTAGATTCATTTTTTTTGTTTTTATATGCTAAATATAAGTGTTTGCACAATATTTGCAAAACCTTTTCTTGAGTCCGAAATCATTCCAAATTCTTAAAAACTTAATATACCAGATAAATAAAGTTAAGCAGATCGGAATATGTCATTATATTTTAGTTTAATGATAATTATTTATGGAGTTGAAAACTTAAGACTAAACATTCACCTTTGTATAAAAAAAAAAAAAAATGAATTTATTCCCAAACCATTAACTTTGGTTGCACATTATTCCATTCCCATTTAGTTAAATTGTCTAAGTAATAAATCTTAGTTATATTATTGTGTTGTCATGGATGATGGAAGGACACAAAAAGCACCCTTGTCTTTTTATTATTCTGACTGAGATTCTGAAAAAAAAAAAAAGGGCTGTGTTATTCAAAATTATACGTCATTATTGAATAGAATTATCATCTCTTTAAATAATATAGCAGTGGATATGAGAGATGAAGACACATTGAATTTAAGTAAAATAAATGTTTCCTATAGCCGACCAGAATGCCAGTCATATGCGACAACACAATACTGCCGAGCATTTCCTTACATGAAACAAAGAACCCTGAGATTAATATTATTATAATTATTCTTTAAATTAATAAGTGATCAATTATTGTTGTTATTACAATCGTGGCATGGCTTAAGAGAATTGAATGTACAATTGTATTATATGAAAGGTATTTTAGATCATATTGGAAAATTAATGGATATGTTGCTTTATTTTGGTTGCCTTAAACACAACCTGAAAAATTAGTGTCACAAGTGCAAATAAACTAAACTAATAAAAATAAAGAGTTAGAAATAAAATAAATTTCTAATAAACTAATTAAAAGATTATTGAGTTAGAAATGGCGAAAAGTGCAAATAAAACAAATAAATAATTAAAAAAAAGAATATTGAGTTAAAAAAATAAATAAATAAATTTCTATTAAAATAAGCTAATAAATAAATAAGAAGGGTTAGAATATATATATATATATATATATAGAAGTGTTACAATATATATATATATATATATATATATATATATATATATATATTGTAACACTTCTGCTACACAACACACAATAACATAATGTGTGTGCAAAAATATATATATAAAGTTGTAAGGAAAAGTAAAAATAAACACAGACAAAAATTTTTGTAGCATATTTTTTTTTATTTCTCAGAATAAAATAGTCATAGTAAAATATTAAATAATTTTGAATTTAAAATAAAAGTTTATTATAAATTAAAAATTTATAAAGGTGTAAATAAATATTAATATTGTATTATGATTTTAAAATAAAAACAAGCATGTTAAACTGATAATTGTACAAATTATATTATCTATTTTAAAATCTTTTTAATTAATTGAACAAAATTGCTATCTATTAAAAATCTTTTTTTAAGTAAAAAGACTTGATCATACTTTTAATAAAATTCCAAAAGTAGATTTTGATTAAAATTGTTTTTAATCAAGAAAAACAGTTTTAGTGTTTTTGTCATCTCAGCTGACTATATAAAAAGAGTTGATAAAAAGAATAGTTAGTTGGCTAATAATTTTTTGAATAGAGTGGACAAATAATATTTTTGAGAAGCAATTAGCAGAGTTTATTAGTTGGTTTCCAGAGCTATACATATAGCTACCATGGATAAAAGGTATCTGAAGTCAAGACAGAAGGATGCAGCTGCTACTAGTTCATTATAGTAAAGTATGAATTAACTTGGAGGGAATGAGTTAATTTCCAAATGTTATAGCCACAAATTCATTCTAGAAGATAGTTTTCTTGCCTATCCAATACTAGAGAGAAGAGATATCAATACAGACTGTCAATTGCTTGGATTATATCTCTTTTGATGATTACAAGCCAATCTACCAGCTTGCTCAAAGTCCATCAGCTTGATGAAGAAATCATTTATACATATTTTGTTTTATCTAGATGCAAGGAACCCTACATATTTTGTTTTATCTAGATGCAAGGAACCACTGACAAACTCATTGCCTCATACTTATATAAAGTAAATTGTTTTAAATAATTCATTTAAAAATAACATTTTAAAAAAGATAGATGTATATAAAGCAATATTATTGTAAGTCATTTAAAATCTATATTTTTAAATTTAAAAATGTTATAATTAAGAGTAACCTATAATAGTAATATCTATATAGAAAGAACAATATCATTTTAAATTTTATTAAAAATCAAAAAAGTCAAGAATCAATTCATTGACAATTATTTTTTTAAAAAGAAACACAAATAATTTTGCTTGAATTAAAAAAAACTTGCAAGAGTATTATTTTTTTAAAAAACATAAGTGATTATTTGAGAGTGACCTGTTGAAAATTGACTTTTTTTTTGAGAAAAAGAAAACTTTTTACAAAAGTGTTTAATAACTGATTCAAATTATTTTTTTTAATAGACATACATCTATGTGAATTTTATCTATATTCAAAATGGAATTGATTATAAAAATTAATGTCATTTATGATTTTGACAAATTCAAAGATATTAAATAATAAGTTATTATATCACACATCTGTGCAATTATTTATATGTGTTTTAAGTAAACGTAGTATAAGATGCTTGTATTATAAAATATAACTTAAAAATTTTAATCATGTATTTTATTTTATGACTATTAAATATTAGGTCACATGTCTAAGTGCTGAATGTGTTTTAAGTAAAGCTATTGGAAAATATATGTAGACCACAGTATAATAACTTGAATTTATATATTAATTATGTAAATCACAATATGATAGTTTTTACTGTATGTTAATCAAAATCAGAAACTTTATGTGTGTATAGCCTTATTCTAGAGACCTTAACTTTATTTTTTGTTATTGTTATTAATAAACTTGTGTTCAGTTGTTAAAAATATTTCAGTAAAATTAATTCTAAATGGTTTTTAGATTATATTTGCATCATCTATTGATCATAGTAATAGTTATAGAGTTTATGTTCTCTGAGCTAGATTTATGCATAACAGTCTGATATATTAAAGGGGATGTATATTTTAGTCCAGGGGCATCCAGTATGACATTGTCCTGGTTTGGCATAAGAATTATATTTTTCAAAGTCCATGCACTACATTTTATCTTAGTTTAGTCTTATTAGAAATTACATTTATAGTTGGCCAGTGGTCAGAGAATTGATGATGAGCAGCATGTTTTAACATCCCAGCATTATGGTTTTTATGGTTGTATATCCAGATGGATTAACACTTAAGTTGGTGCATCCAAATTAATAATATAAATAATTGTCCAACCAGGCAAAGACTAAATAGTTGGCCTGGTCTATAGTAGACTCATTTCAAATCCAGTCACAAGATTGACTGTTGATTTATTTTATTGTTAATTATTCATGATGATGGATAATTATTACTTATATTTATTTTCACTTATAATGGTAGTGATGTACAGTTACTCTAAGGTATTAACTAGGCTGATCTCACAGAGTGATCTCTTCAGATTTCTTGTGTTCTTTTATGATATATAACATTATTTGTATATTTTGTGGTATTAAACATTATTTGAATATTATATCTTATGTATTTTAAATTTATATTAAGTTTCGTTATTTGAAATGATTTTTCACCATCCCAGGGACAATCACCCAACTTATCTACCCCATTTATATATATATATATATATATATATAAATGGGGTAGATTTATATATATATATATATATATATATATATATTGTTGTTAATGCTTTAGTTAGAAATAACTCAATATTTCAAAAAATATGCTTATGTATCTGAAAAGGAACTTGGACACTTAACAGAAGAGCAATACAGAGATATCAGACTACTCAATGAGGCATGGAGAGATGTATATTAGGGATAGCAAGAATGGACTGAAAATAAAATACATGGGTGAGTGAACAAATAGGTGTAACTGACACTACTGAAAAAAAAAAAAGACTGAAATGAAATTGAACTGGACATATTTTGCTAATAAAAATGATAATAAATGGAACGTTTAAAATCTTAAACTGGATTCCAAGGGATTGTAAAAGACTTAGAAAGAGACCAAATGTGTAATATATAGATGAAATAAAGAAATGCACTGAGATAATGTGGAGAAGAGAGGCTAGAAATTGGACATACTAGATTGAACTTGAAATGAATTTCATCCTGCAATGATTGATAATGGTTGAAAATGATCTATATATAAATATTTTCATGGATTTTAAAATGATGATAAACAATATAAATTAAAAAATTATATCCATTGTTATAAAGATTTAAACTTGAAAAACTATTGTTTTAGGTATAAAAATGCAGAAGACATCATTCCTTGACATTCTCCAAATAATAATTTATATTTGCATGTGTGTGTGTGTGTGTGTGTGAGCAGGAAGGTTGCTGATATTAAATTTTCTTACATTTGCAATAAAAACTGCTAATATCTTGCATATCACAGAAATAAATAAATAAATAAATAATATTTTAAACTTGTTTTTAATAATTTTGATTAAATAAAATTGATTATTAGTTGCATAATTCTTGAAATCATTCCCTCTCTTTTATTAAAAGAAAATAATTTAAAATGATGATTGCATTTTGACTATGAAGCAAAATCAACATTCATAAAAATTCTAATTATAAATTTATTTAATGCACATTGATTACATAAGTAATATTTACTAAGGCAATAAGTCTAAAGCATGTGTGGTTTCCAATGTGTAAGCTTGTGGTTAAGACCTATAGAGGTCACTACCTTCACATTTTCAACTGCACATGCTTTAGGCTTATTGCCTTAGTAAAAATTCTAACCCAAAACTGAATGATTGATTATATTTTAGCTATTGCACACATTTTAATATTTTGTTATTATTCATGACTAAAATTTATTTTTAGTTTTGTATTAAATAAAGTTTGTACAATTTTTTTTTTTTACTAATACTGTATTTCTTTTTTACATTTATGCTAAAAGTTATCATTAACTTGAATATTTCACAAATAAATTACCAAATTATTGATTTAAAATTGCAAAAATAGATATTTTCAACTTATTTTAATAATATTTGATCATATAAAGTTTTGCCCAAATAGAATAATGATGACTACATTTTTGCTAAAGATAAAATTATCATTCATAAAAAGTCAATCTACATTTTAATATAGCAAATATTTTAACTGATATACACATTTTAAAAGTTTTTATTAATGCATTTTGTTATTGTATGAAATCAAACTATACTATACTGAGTGAAATAATTTTTTATTTTATTTTTGTAGGGTATTGATAATTTTACAAAGACCTTCACTAAAATTATTAAAGTATATTAATCACATTTTAACTCTATAATCAAAATATAATATTGTGCAATGACTAAACTCTGTATTATATTTTTTTAACACTAATGGCATCATTTTATTTTCAGACAACATGGCTTTAATGAAGTTATTCTATAATATCATCAATCATAAAATATCTGACATTTTAAAAATATGGTGGATATTAAAAAAAAAGTTTTGAATTTTTTTTAAAAAGATCATTGTAGTGAATAACTAATTAATAATAATTAAATTAATGAATACAAATTAACGATAATCACAATAGTAAATGGCTCATACAAAGATCAATCATATGCTGGTGAAAAAGATTGTGTGTATAATAGTTAATTACCATTATATTTATTATTTTTATTGTTATTATAATACTTTTTAATTAAATGCTATTTTATTTGTAATATGTATATACATATAATATTTAAATATTTGTATAGTGTCTATACTAAACTTAATATAATTATAAGGATTTGAACTGGAACTTTCAAGCTCTCTATCTCTATTCAATCTATTTTATACAAATATTACACATGACCACATACATGTGAAAAAGATAAATGATATCCAATATACATATATACAATTGGTGCTCAGTTTACATTAAGATAGCATATCTTTAAACTTTAATGGACAAGCTTCAATCTTTTTTCCTCTTCAACTCTTCAGCCATCCATTTCATTAAAAATCTGAGGATGGAATGCTCAAAGTTTTTGTTGTTGCCAACTTTATTGTCATACTCATGTTGATCTTAAATCAATCTGATCCCTCACACATAGAAACTTAATATGTCCATTTAATTATATAGTAGAGAGATGGGCACAATACAAGCTGAATATGTAATATTTAAATGTATGTATAGTATCTATACTAAATTTAATTTTAATGGACTTGAACTCGAACTTTCAAGCTACTACTTGTATCCAATATATCATATACAACTGATACACATGACCACATACAAGTGAAAAAGTAAATGATCTCCAATTTACATATTTTATGCTGAACCACCACTCTTCAGTTGGTCCTGATCACCATCTCCCACACATATATACAATTTGTGCTCAGTTTATATTAAGATAGCAAATCTTTAAACTTTAATGGACAAGTTCTCCATTCTCCAACTCTTTGGCCATCAATTTCATTAAAAATCTGAGGATGGAATGCTGAAAGTCTTTGTTGATGTCAATATTATTGTCATACTCATGTGAATCTTAAATCAATCTGATCCCTCACACATAGGGTCTTAATATGTCAAATTAATTATACAGAAAAGGAATGGACAGAATACAAGTTAACACTGTATTCTACCCATCCGTCTTTTGGCAATAATATTAGCATCAACAAGGGTTTTTAGCATTCCATCCTCAGACTTTCAATGATATGGATGACTGAAGAGTTGAAGGGTGGAGAAGATTGAAGCTTGTTCATTAAAGTTTAAAGATTTGCTATCTTAATATAAGCTGAGCACCAATTGTATATATGTGTGGGAGAGGCTGGACCAACTGATGAGTGCTGGTTTAGCACAAAATACAGTTATCAGAGATAATTTATTTTTTCACATGTATGTGGATATATGTAACACTTGTAAAAGGTAGATTGACTAGAGGGAGGAAATCTGAAAGTACGAGTTCAAATCCCTTAGAAATATATATATATGCACTCATAGTAATAAATTAACTATTTAAAATATATTATTTAAAAAATAAATAAATGTACAGATCAGATAATTGCTTCCCCAGAATTTCACTCATTTTTCTAGTCAAATGATACAATTTTCATTCTCATGGTTTATGGCTTTTATTTTTTATTTTATAGATACCTGATTATTTACAACTGTAATAAAAAAAATCTATAAAGATTCAAATTTGGAAATAAATTCACTCATGGCTTTATTAATTTTTTTAAATTTTTTACTGTATGCATACATTGTGTAATCATTAACTATGTGTTTCATACTTTGTACTTGGCTGCAGATATATAAGCTAAATTCTGTTTCTGAAATATAGTGACCAAGAATTGGCCAAAACATATTGATAGTTAATATTATTGTTGAATCAAAAAAAATATTTGAGATCTTATAGGAATTCTAATTATTATATTGTAACTGTTTGGTCTTTCGAAGAATTTCTTTGGTTGAACATAAAGAATGAGTATTAATGGGTTAGAGTGGTAACGAGCAGATTGCCTCAAAGAAAATCTTAAGCTAGCCTGAAACCTGATTTTCACATAGATCCAACATCAAGTTGAGGAAATCCATAGACAGATATATTTATCATTATATCATAATTTTTTTGTGTAAGTGATATCTATAAATTTTAAATAGTTTTCTTATCTTTCATACATAAAATAATAGACCGTAAAAATCCATTAATAGCTACTAAGATCTATTTCAAGCAGCGTTTGTGGCCTAGCAGTTAGCAGGATGCCTTCCAAGCAGCTGGCCCGGGTCCGCTACCCAGCCAACGCTTTGACATATATATATATAAAATCATTTCCGTTAGTCAAGCCTCAATGAATTTTTAAGTGTCAGAGCTGATTGTTGAAATTTATTGATGTACATTTTAAAAATTTACTTTATAAGTGCTGCATTACTTTTTCTTTTTATATTATATTTAAATCACTTTTAATTATTATTAATTATTTTTATTAGTTTAGGAATAATAACATTTTATTTGAACTTTTGATATAAAATTTATATCTAATAAAGTTCAAATTATTTTCTGTTACTATAGTTTTCAATTTTGATGTTTTCAACTGCACGATTTGAAATATAAAAGTAATTGTTAGATATAATTTCTAGAAATTAAAGCTTACAGCCGAAAGAAAAGATGGGTTAAAAAGGTTATGATATAGATGTTACATTGAGATGTATTATTTGCTGTTTAAAGCTCTAGTAGAGTGAAGAACTCAAGAGGTAAAGCTACCTGGACTGAAGCTCAGCTGTGACTACCATTGCTGAAAGCTCACATTATCTTTTCAGCAAAGAAACATTAAATTATTATTTTTTTAAAAAAAATCAGTTAAGAGCTAAAATCCATATCTAGGGTTAAATAATATATAAAAATCTATTAATTAATAAACATGATTAATAATTATATTTATTTATTGATATGTGATTATTGTGAATAAATGTTTGCAAAATATATTAGTTGTAAAATGATTTTGCATTATATATATATAAAGACATTTTTTAGAAAGATAAACTTCTTACAAAATGTTTTTAATTAGTTATAATATGCTTTCCACGAGAAATATGGTGTAAATAAGCGTTGTTCTTTTTAAGTAAATTAAAGGTCAAGTTATTTCAAGACAAATGATTAGTAATTTACTTGACACTAAAAGCTTAAGCTAGCAAGAGAATTTCCAAAATTAACTTAGATGCCATAATACATTTATAATATTTGAAACTTATTTTACTGAAAGCATAATAAAAAATAAGAATGGGTTTGAAAATCTATATGTGTGCATGTGTATTTATATACAGACACTAAAAGTTATTAATTATATATATTTTTAAAGGCATACATATTCTTAATTACAATTTAGTTTTTAGTATTTACTGGTATAGTCTCTTGTATATTCGATGACAGAGTGATCTAAACAATTTATTATAGTTATAAAGAAATGAATCTGAGAGTTAAAGGTTTCAGGATCGATCCTTAGTCTGTGATTTTTCGTAATCACTTATCATAATATTAACCACTTAATTATTTTACTTTAAATGATAATAGTAATTATTATTTTATGATAATAAAAAGTACTTCGTTATATCATTGTTATAAAATTAAAGATAGTTTTTACAAATATTTAAGATAGCAGTTTTCAAAACCATTCCTCTTATGAGAAGCGAAAGTACTATAAATTGTTTCACTGTAAAGTAATTTTAATATTTTTCTGATGATTTATCGTTAGTTTTCATTCGTTCACTATTTTAATATATCAACATTTATCTTTGTCGATAGTTATTAAATCATTTCTTTTAACTATTTGAATAATATTAATATTTTCAAAATTATTTTTTTCAAAATTCAATCTTGATTTTTTTTTTTAAAAAGTTGAATTATAAATATTTAATTTTTGAACCAGGTTTTTTTTAAAAAAATACTTCAATTAAAATAAAAGGCATAATTAGACAATTTTGTTCATCAATCAAAAGATATCGGTAAAATTATTAATCTTTTTTTGAGAAGGAAAGGATATATATAGACAGTTGTAAATAAAAATATTGTTTATCTCCAATATGTTTAATAAATAGTTATAAGAATTGCAAAATGAATGTTTTTATTGCACCGATGTTGCTGATAATATAGCAGATAACCAGAATAAGCTTTACACGACATTAAATACAATTAGTAAGTTTAGAATATATAAAAAAGGACTTTATCAAAATATTGTATAAATTTATCAATAGTTTATTGTATGGGTATTTTATAAACTACAATAAAATTATTTACTTTTAGCTTTGATAATTTTATGTGGGACTGAGAGTTGTAATAGTTTAAATAGCATTACGATTGCAAAATTCATTGAGCATTTTTGTACTCGGTTGAATATTATGGATTACTGATCGTCAGAAAACTGCTATTTTCTAGTTTAATAAACTTTTAAATAAAGTTTTTAATATTTACAATTAGCCGTTTTATTTATTTACAACAAAGGCAAAACTCTTCATATAGTAGTGCCACCCAGTGCAAGCCAGAGTAATCAATGGATGTAAAAAGGTTTGTGCATAAATTATATTAACTAGAACAAACATAACTGTAGGAATATATATAAAACATCAATTAATTTAACTAATAATTGGCTAATTAAAAATAAATTGAATATAGTATACATTTATAAGATTTATATATATTGCATTATTATTATAATTGGTTGTGGTTAGTTTTCTATATAAAAAGATAGATGTTGCTATGTATGCCATATAAATTGAAGCTTTACTATATTTTGCATCACATTTAAAGACAAAAAAAATTGTCAAAAAAAAAAAAAAGCTTTTCTGTATCATTTTTATAATATATATTGAGATGCTTTGTCAGATCTCAAAATTAATATGCATCAATTAGTTTAAGTTAAATTGGTTTTTTTATTATTATTAAGTTATATTTTAGTGAGTGTGGTATAATATATATCATGCACACAAGAATTATAATTTTTTAAAATATTTATTTTATATACAAGAAAATGAATTTTATAACAGATTTTTGTTATCTTTGTATAAAATTTATGATATTTATGCTACTTTTAATTCCTTTATTGATAAAGAATCTAACAAAAGTATGTAGTTTACTTATATTAGGCATTGTCTAAGTAAATTCTTTGAGTCAAAAAAGTAGCTTGAAATTTAATAATTAGAGAAATAAATTCTGGCCTGTCTGAAAATACTTGAGTCATGGTACTGATCAAGAAGATGTGAGAAAATTTCTGAGGAAGTATAAGAATGGACAGTGAGCCCTATGAAAGCCTACTAAAAATTCTTTCAAGACTCTCTTCTTCACACTCTCTACTCTATACTTCATATTACTCATGAACTCTTTGCAAAAGAAGTCCACAATAATTATTCTGTAAAATTGTTTGACATTCGTATTCCATAATTATTTTGTTTAACATGCAGCTTCCTGTGAAAGCCCTTTGCTGTTATAAAGACTCATGGTAAAACAAATGTACAAACAACTTCAGTTGTGGTCTCAGCTAATATGCACCATTAGGTCTCCAAAAGATGAACTTCTCACTCTAAACATTAACCTCATTCTGCAGCATGATATAAATTCACTAAAAAACTCTGACCTCCTAAAATTTCTAGCTACCAACTTTGCCACTGAAGCATCTCTCAAATAATCCTTAACCAGAAAAGACCATGGAAAGATGTGGACATAAAGCATAGTACTCCTACAAAATAATCTGTGCAGATAGCAAAAGTTTTAGATCCTTACACAGATATACAGTAACCATGATAAGAATTCTATTTGGATATCTTTCAGTAAGCCATAATTATTCACTTATATGTATGTTTTGTTATAAGTAAATTTAGATTAAGAGTAATTTTTATATACTTTTATTGATACACAATTTTGTATTGATATTAATTTCATTCTTTTACGAAGGAGTCATTTTTGTTATTTATGATATTTTATGAGTATAACCCCATTATTTCTTTAAAATTAAATTTGACAGTTAAGAATAAAACCCTAGAGTTTTAGAATGATTTTATTGCTATTCTCAAATTAAGAGATTCTCTTCCCTCCATTTTTGCGATTGTTAGAAACCTAAAATTTTATACAAATGAAAATAATTCTTGAGATTAAAAGTAAAAATAGATTAATATTATTTTTAAATACCTGATCTTAAATGATGTTTTAAAACTGATAAGCAGTCAGTTCATATATATGTGTTGAGCTGGTATTTTTTTGTCAGCTCATATTCCTACATATATATACACACATATTTTGTAAAAATATAAATATCGTTTTATAATACATAATTTAATAATAATAAAAAAAAGAAATAAATTAACTTTTAATTTTAAAATGGAGTTTTTGAAAAGTTAAAATAAATTAGATCAAGATCTTGCATGTTTTTGATAAAAGTTTGTCTTTTGTTTAGTCTTTAAAAAAATTCTTAAAGATAGAAAGGAAAAGAAAGCAATTAGTTCTATTGTTGGGGCTTTGATAGTGAAGGTATTTTATGCTATCTATTATGCTGATCAATTGGAATGTTTCTTTGGGATTTTAAAATAAAATATAAAATAAAAGAAGAGAACATTAAAGGTGTGAACTGAGACTAAAAAAAAACAACTATAAATTACAGACTTTCCTGTTGTTTAAATTAATTGGATTTCTGCCGAGGTCAATACCTAATCTATAAGTTTAAATTCGGCTCGGACTCATCAATAGTAAAAAATCGTAAAATTACATAAAAAAAAAATAAGGAGAAAGTGCAAGGAGAAAATGTTGAGCGGCTAGATCTAACAGAACTTTCCCTTCTGGGAACCTCTTCCTATTACCACCTAGAACTGCCTTGTAAATGCTGGACATAGAGAGCTAGCCAAAGAGAACGGACTGGAAGAAGACCACGAACAAACCATGATGAATATAAAGTGAAATATTCCACCCACACAGAATATACACTGATAGATCAGGATAAATAGACTTTTTTTTTATTATAATTTCAAGAGACATTTGTGTAATAGAATTTAAAAAAAGAAAGAAAAGCCTTCACCTCAAATATCTCAAAGTTTCAGCAATAGAAAGGGAGAGATATGTAATCTTTAAGTAGAAGTATTTACTAATTCAAATTAATCCACATTATATTGTTTTTTTTTATTATTATTATTTTTTTTTTGGTTACGTTCTATTAATTAAACTTACCTTTAGTTTCTATGATTGTTGTTCTTATAATGTATAGATATGAATAAGAAAAATTGTATACTCGATCTAAGGACAAGTAAAAATTTAAGATGAAAAGATTTAACATTAGAAAGAGAAGGTTTGAATGCATTTGTTTTTAACAAACACACTCTTATAGTAAGTCGCCCTTGAGTTCACTCATAGTTATATACCATGATATTTGATGAAAATATTGTATAATTGGTAAAGTGATGGCGCATGTTCCTTTGAGAACGATACATGTTAATTCTTGATTAGAAAGAAAAAGGATCGGGAGGATTTGATTTGACAAGTACGAGGGAAAGGAATAACCAACAAATAGAATAACGGTATAATAAATATTTCAACAATAGTGAAGTGTTGATTTGTTTTTTTTTGTTTATTATAATTAATTCTTATAATTCATTTTATAATCTTTTGGTCCATTAAAAAAAAATTATTTTAAGATTTACATTTGGTGATTGCTGTTCGTAAATAAATTAACCGTTATTATAGAAATTTTATAATACGGTCTAGGCAGAAATGCTTGGTGGTGCCCTCGAATGACCACCGTATGTTGCAATCTCATGAAATTTAAGAGCATAACAAAATGTTTTGTTACAGTGTGTATAACACAATTTAAATATGTTAAAAGTTTCAGTAGTTTTGTGTATGATATTTTATCATACTTATATAAAAAGAAAAGGTTTCTGCTTATGTGTGCATGTGCATAGGGTCAATTCATTTATAAATCCACTTGAGATTTATTTATCTGTAGGGCCTTTTAATCATAATTGTAATTATCACTATATATATTGGCAAAGTGACATTTCTGCTAGGCTCATGTATATTCTCTTTTTCTTAACCCAGGTTGTCTATTGCTTGAATTGCAGTCCTTATTACTTTAACTTGGGTCAAGCTTAGAAGTAGCTTCCCATGCCTTAATATATTTATTACCAATTATTGGTAAATTCTACTTAGCCTTAGATCAGTTAAATTTCTATCCAATTCATTTTTATATATTACCTCTTTTAACTGGTTGTCTACAACTTGAAATGCAATATTTATTACTCATGCAGGGGAAAGATTAGAAACAGCTTTCTGTCCTTTTTATATATTTGTCAATTATGTTTAACTTTGGTTAGTCATGGCCATTATTATTTTTCATTATTCTTTTCTCATTATATAGATCTGGCCACACACATGAACCTTGGTAGAAAATTTGAATACATAAGAGCCTATTGCATAATAAAATCTGCAAAGATCTTAATACTTAATATTATTTTAAAGTTTATGCACACATCTAGAAACAGTTTCTTATGGACTACTTCAGTATTATAATGGGTTAACAGTTAATTTAAAAAGGGAGAAAGGGTAATACAAATCAACTGTCAATTCTATTAACTATTTAAAATGGGTCATACTCAATTCAGAACCATGCAAGTTTGAAAGCTATTTTATTTGCTTATTTTTCTTTTTCTTTTATCTCTTTAATAAACATCGTTATTAACAGTTAAATTTGCCTGACATTTGTTTGCTATTGCCTGCCTATTAATTGTTTAGTTGAATAAAAATCTTTTTCTCTCCTTGATTGAGTGGCAATAATTGACTCATATTATTGAATAGCTATAAAGCACTATTAGTTAATATCTAATCACCTAAAATAAATATTTTGTGATGTGATATACTATTACTTCTTTATTGGAGTCAGAAATCTTTCAGTCACTACGTCCAGAGAAATCTGTTAGAAACTTTCTCTTCCATTTTCATTCCCCACCCTAAGTTTTTTCCATATTTTTCTCTCTCCTCCTCCATCCCATTTCCACAACATTATATTTGTTCACTCTATGACCTCTGTATTTTATATCCTCCTTATCTTTTTCCAAACCCAGCATAAAAACCAAGAACTCACTTTCTGTATAATCACTTTGTTTTATTTATTTCCCCACAATTTCATTAATTGAACCCTTTCTGTTTAAGCATTTATACTGAATATAAATTTGCTATCTGAATCTTGTGCATACCATATTATCTTTTAAACCTATCTTGTTTGCTGTCCTTTACTCATAATGCAATTAAATTATATTTTGGTTATTCCCTTATTATCCATAAATTGCAATCTGCCACAAATTTTTATTTTGTTTTTTGCATCTCTCATATAAAAATTTCACCATGCCATTTCTCATTGAATTGTCTCCTTTGTCATCCACACATCTGCATCTAATGCACATCTTTCTACTTCTCAATGTACTTTTTTTAAGTAATCTAATACCTCTTTACTAACACATAATGCATCATTACCATATGATAACTCTGCTACTGTCACTCCCTTCCATACAATTCTTGCTAGATCATATTTATTATATAAAAACATTGTTAATTTCTTAATCAGCTTCTTTCTTTTCTTTGCTTCATTTATCTTTTTTCCCCATTCATCCAAGAAATTTCTCTGATTATTTGAGATGATTCTCAAATAGTTATAACTATCCACCACATTTAACTTTATATACCCCAATAATAATTCCTTCTCTTTCCCCAGTATTTATCATCATTATTTTTGATTTTTGTTCACTAAATTTAATTCCCATCCATTTATCTACCCTTGTGCATGTCTTCAGCATAACTGCCATATCTTCCCTATGGTCTGTGCACAAGAATATATCACCAGAAACTTATAGACCTGGTAATATATACACCCCTTGCCATCTAATAGTTGTATTTTTACCTGACTTCCTAGTCTTTCTATTGCTCTCTCCATTTCTCTTAAATATAACAAAAACAAAATAGGTGATAAAGGGCACCCTTGCCTTAATCTCATGCCACTTTTAACTCTAACTGATTCTATATTTTCTAATTGATATGCATAGTAATTATTTTCATGCTATCTCTTAATTAAATCCACTAAAGCTCCATTTACTTGCAATTTATTAAACTTACTTATAATCTATTGCTATTTATTCTATCATATGCCTTCTCTATATCTATAAAGATCATATATAACTGTCAACCTTTAAGCTGAATGACTACAAATAAAATATCTCCTATATGCCTATCTGATCTAAAACCTTTTTGCATTTCTCCCATTATGTTATTTTCTTCCATCCATTTTGCCATCTTTCCAGCCACCATATATGCAAAAACTTTATGTAACAATAATGTTATCACTATCAGTTTATAATTGTTTAACCTTCTATGATCCTTATCTTTCATTTAAATAATAGTCTTACTCTTGTATTATTTCATCTATTTGAAAATTCTTTCTGTGCCATTGTGTTAAAACATGACATTTGATAGATTTTGCTCTATTTCCCAAATTTATCACCATATCTCTTGCCCATCCATTTAAACTTTTGCCTTTTCTACTTTTCAGTTTCTTCCCATCTTTCAATTCATTTTCTATAAAACTAATATTTCCCTTACTATGTGCTTTTATATTTGTTATCACTAATCCTTCACATCTAACATTTCCCTATATTTATTACATACTTATTTAAGATTGTCTCTAATTTTTCTCTAGAGCTACACTTTTTTTCTTATCTTCTAGTAATACTATTATTCTTTCTCCTATATTCCTTTTTTAATATATTTTCAAAATTTTACTCCCATCTCTTTCACATTTACCCAATATCTTACTATTTAATTTCATTATTTCTCTATAATTATCTATTTTAGCCAACTTCTATTTTTAAAATAGTTTTCACATTTAATATTGATATCTTTTTCACTTTCTTTGTTTTTAATAGTACATTTATATTTTTTGGATGCTTTTTTTTCTATTTACACTTTTACTAATTCTCATTTTTCTATTACTTTTATTCTCCTAAATATTCTCATCTAAAACCCTATTTGCCCTTTTTCTACTTCATCATACCAGTCTTTATATTCACCCCAACAAACTCTTCTAATGTCTTTTAATTTTTATTTTATATTCTTTTAACAGACTTATTATTCATTCTCCATCCACATCTGTCACTATCTTTTCTACTTTTATTAATATTTCCCATCACATTACTTGCCATTTCTATTATAAGGAAATGATGATTACTATTTTATACTCTCTCTTCATTATCAAACACTTTAATTTTCCTTACTTTATTTATTCCCTCTTTCTCTACTAATACATATTTTATTGTGAGAAATATATTGTTTCCAGATGATGTGAATTGCCCTCCATAAACATTTGATAAATTTCCAATGCTCAAATTCATGTTTTGACAAAAAATATCAAAAGCTGTCTATTCTTGTTATCCACATCATCAATTTCTTCAACATGCCCATTTCTAGCCCCTATAACCATTATTTTTTACCTTTTTTGAAACTCATTATATCCTTAACCAGGCATTCATATATACAATTGTCCCAATCCATTGTAGTTTGACTATCTCCACATAATTCCTATACTATCACATGTTTTGATCTTTTCAATTTATATCCTGCCACACCATGTGTTTTCCTGAAGGTTTGGGTGATGGTGTTCTAGTTGTATTTTTATATTGGACTATTTCCATCATCTAATATTATTGAATGTCTTTAAAAAAATTAACTTTTATTTAAATATTCCAAATACATTCAACTGTTAGTAATAGGACATCAAACAGGTTAGTATATGCACAATGTTTTGAGAGGTATTATTCTCCCCTCTTCTTCAGGTGTTGGTGGCCTGATCAGTGATAGTACTAGCATGGGATTTGAACCTGGACCCTTAAATTCTTGAGTAGTGAATTTTAAGGTAATCCTCTAACCAACTGAATGGCAACAGTCAGTAGAAATTTCATATACTTATCTATGAGGTTCCTCCTGATTTCTCCATTTTTTCCTTAAGAGCAAAGTTGATCAGTGGTTTCCATAAATTATGTATAGTCACACTGAGTTGGTTTATGGGTATTTTTGCCATTGTCATTTGAGTAGCTTCTTTAAATTCTCTTCTTTGTACCTTTTCTTCTTTATCCAATATTTTTGTATTTTCTCAATTGAACATATATTCATTAGCACATAGATGGTCTGCTATCTTAGACACATCTGTTTTCTCTCTTCTAATCATCAGTTTGTGTTCTTGCAAGCACTTTTCAATGGGATGATTGGTCTCACCAATATATGTTCTTTCACATTCACATGGTATTTCATAGATGCAGTTTTTTTCTTTTTGGCATTTCAAGTTATAAGCTTTGTAGATTTAGAATTCCTTGTAGTGTGGTATGGCTCTGCAAAGCTATTCTGATGTGCTACTGATTGCAGATTTTTTTTAATTAGTCTGCAATTTTTGGAATGTATGGGTGCACTACAGTAACAATAATTGTCTTTTTTCTTGATGGTTGTTTTTGTTGCACTATAGTTTATCAAAAACCTACACATACCTACCCTATAAATCCAATCACCATAGAAAACATGGAATTATACTATCACTATGGAACTGAAAAAAAGAAGTTTGTTCAGAAATCAGTAATTTGGAAAAAGAAAAGATTTATACAGAACAAACTCTTATGAAAAATGATTATCCATCAACTGTTATTAAGAAAACATTAAATAGATTACAAAAAGAACCATCAAGAGAAAAGACAATTATTGGTACTGTAATGTACCCATACATTCCAAAAATAGCAAAAAATTAAGAAAAATCTGCAATCAGTATCACATCAGAACAGTTTTACAGAGCCATACCCCACTATGAGGAATTCTATCATCTACAAAGCCTAAATTTAAAATGCTGAAAAGAAAAAAGTGCATCTACAGAATACCATGTGAATGTGGAAGAACATATCTTGGCAAGACCAGTCATTCCATTGAAAAGCACTTGCAAGTACACAAAATGATGATTAGAAGAGAGAAAACAGATGTGTCTAAGGTAGTTGGCCATTAATTGCCAATGAAAATATGTTCAATTGGGAAAATACAAAAATATTGGATA
The DNA here is from genome assembly GCA_028023455.1 of Epiperipatus broadwayi. Classification (NCBI taxonomy): domain Eukaryota; kingdom Metazoa; phylum Onychophora; class Udeonychophora; order Euonychophora; family Peripatidae; genus Epiperipatus; species Epiperipatus broadwayi. Next base: position 9,620,626 of record JAQFVV010012423.1, read on the forward strand.
GAGAAGAAAAGGTCCACAGAAGAAGATTTAAAGAAAGTGATCACATGACAGGCAAAAAATCCCATAAGACAACCTAGTGTGACTACACATAATGTATGGAAACCACTAATCAACTTTTCTCTTAGGAAAAATAGAGAAACACGAGGAACCACATATATAAATATATGAAATTTCTACTAACTATTGCCTTTGGAAGAATAGATCAATACTCAAGAATCTAAGGATCAAGGTTCAAATCCCATGATAATAGTATCACTGGTTAGTCCAGCAACATCTAAAGAAATGGGGAAAATATTATCTCTCAAAACATTGTGAATATACTAACTTGTTTGATGTACTATTACTAACAGTTGAATGTATTTGGAATATTTAAATAAAAGTTAAATTTTTCTAAAGACATTCAATATTCATATAAGACATAGAAATAGTCCAATATAAAAATACAACTAGAACACCATAATTGCAAAACTTCAGAAAAACACTAAATATTCGATATGGACCTGATACTATATCCAAGTTTAGACATTATGAAAAATTATGTCTAAAACTGTACAAAGTAGAAAATCATTTAATTTTCTTATGTAAATCTGAAGGGATAATTCCTAAAGATTTGCAACTAAAATCTCCAATTCACTCTCAGAGAGCTGAGAAAATTACTCAGAGAGCAAGTGAAGCTCTATTAAGAGAAAAAAATAAATGCTCAAATATTTTCTAAGTATCAAACAATGCATTCCATTATTAATGTAGAATGTTTTCTAAAAAATAAATTTACTGATGAAGACTTCATGAGAGTTTCTCATCCAGTAAGAAATTCATATTCTGCATTACATAAAATAATAAAAGAATTCCAAAAAAGAAACTTGCTAATCTATATGGGCATATCAAAAATCATAATGTATCAAGCAATGTATCAACTTCATCTGTTAAAAACCTCAGTTCTAACCACTCTAATAGATTCTGAAATTTCTGTTCTTGAAAGATGATTAAACTTTGCCATAACACTGTCTAATATCCCTTTATTAGATATAATGGCAGCCACTGAGTAAGTCACTCAAAATTGCCTTTAGAAAAAGGAGAATTACACTGGAGAATAAAAAGAACACTTGAAAAGCAACAAAAATTGATGTCAAATATATTCTATGGTGAGAGAAAAGCAATTAAATCTCTCAAAGCAGATAAATCTATAATTATTCTCCCTGCTAACAAAGGCAATGCAACAGTTGTAATGGATACAACTGATTATAACAACAAAATACAAGAACTCCTGACAGCAGGCCAATATAGAAAAGTGGCAAAAAATCTGATGCTGAGTATGGGAACAATGTTACAAGTATTACTCAGAAAGCATCACAGGTACATCACTGATTCTGAAAAAAGTAAAATACCATCAACATTTCATCAAAATTCCTCATCTTTATGGTCTACCTAAAATCTATAAAGATCATGTTCCATTAAGATCTATTGTTAGTTCTAGAAATTCTCCTTGCCAAAATTTGGCATGATTGCTTCTCAAAGTTCTCTGTGCTTGGCATTAAAGACCCAGTCCTTTGTCAGGCATTCTATACACTTTGTAGAATTAATAAAGAAACATGCAAATTAAAAGAACTGACTTACTAATAAACTTTGATGTGGAAAGTTTATTTACTAATGTACCATGCAGAAAAGCATTGTCTATTGTAATGAAAAGATTAAATGGTGATTATAGTTTACAAACCAAAACATTCCTATTGATAGTATAATGGAACTATTACCATTCTGTATAAAACTAACCTATTTTCAATATAACACAGAATTCTTCAAACAAAATCAAGGAATGTCTCTGGGTTCACCATTATCTCCCCTGATTAGCAAAATTTACATGGAAGAACTTGAAACCTTAGCCATAAAACTACTCCATATCCAACTAAAGTTTAGCTTTGATATATGGATGATACATCTGTTTTATGGCCACATGATGAAGCACTGCTACAAACTTTCTAGAAACACTTTAACACCATATCCTCTTCAATTAAATTTATAATAGAATCAGAACAAGCACAAAAATCATGACAAAATCAAAATTATAGTTTAACGAAAACCTACACATACAAAAAATACCTATTCTATACATACAATCACACCAGAAACACAAAACATGGAGTTATCCTATCACTATAGTACAGAGCAAAAGAAGTTTGTTTAGAAATCAGATATTTGGAAAAAAAAACACTTATGAAAAATGATTATTCATTAGCTGCTATTAAAAACATGTTAAATAGATGACAAAAAGAATCATTAAGAAAAAAGACAATTATTAGTACTGTATGGTACCCATATATTCCAAAAATAGCAAACAAATTAAGGAAAATCTGCAATCAGTATAACATCAGAACACTTTTCAAGAGCCATATCACACTATGAAGAATTATAACATCCACAAAGCCTAAACTTAAAATGCTAAAAAGAAAAAAACTATATGTATGAAATATCATGTGAATGTGGAAGAACATATATGGATGAGACTAGTTGTCCCAATGAAAAATGCTTGCAAGGACATAAATTGATGATTAGAAGAAAGAAAATAGATGTGTTTAAGGTAGCAGACCATGTATGTGCCAATTAACATATGTTCAATTGGGAAAATACAAAAATATTGGATAGAGAAGAAAAGATACAAAGAAGAAAATTTAAAGAATCTGCTCACATGACAATGGCAAAAAATCCTATAAGCCAACCTAGTGTGGCTATAAATAATGTATGAAAACCATTAATCAACTTTTCTCTTAGGAAAAGTGGAGAAATCAGGAGGAACCTCGTAGATAAGTGTATGAAATTTCTACTGACTGTTTGCCTTTGGAAGGATGGCTCCATTGGTTAGAGCATTACCTTAAAATTCAATACTCAAAAATCTAAGAGTCCAGGTTTGGATCACATACCAATACTTCACTGGTCAGGCCAGCAAGACCTGAAAAAGAGGGGAGAATAATACCTCTTGAAACATGCATATCCTAACATGATTGATGTGCTATTACTATCAGTTGAATGTATTTGGAATATTTAAATAAAAGTTAAATTTTTCTAAAGATATTCAATACTCATATTACATTATGGAAATAGTCCAAAATAAAAATACAACCTGCTACACCATGTCTTCTTCTCTTCAAAATATTTCACTACTGTTAATACTTCAAGATCTTTGTTTTTAACTGCTTTTTTGTTTAATTCCAGCCATTTGTCTGGTCTTCTACCACTTTCCATATTCAATTTTAATAATTTCTCTCTTTCTTATTACCCTTTCGTAAATTCTTTTGACTCTTTTTTTTTATTACATTTGTAATTAGCTCATTTATCATTAGTTTTACAGACACATTTCCTCTCCACATCTACATTTATATCTAAATCAGCTACTACCCTTTGTTTATTTCTTACATCCCATTCATTCTTAACCTTCTTTTTGATAGTACTGTAATAAATCCCTACTTCACTTTATAAGTTTTTTGAACTATAAAATATTTTTTTAAAAATCAAACTCCCTTATGCTTCCACTTCCTTGTTTTGCTAAGTGCAATGCATCTTTACTATATAACTTCCTCTTAATAATAAAATAATCCCAAATTTCTTTTGCATAATTTTTTCAAATTATCAAATCTTGGTAGTAATCCAATTACTTCTACTTTTCCTTTAACCTTATTCAAATTATTAATCAATTCTATATACTCATCCATTATTCTCTCCAATGGTTCTGACAAATTATTTGTTCCTACTATAATCTAAACATCTCTACTCTTTGTTTCTTTACTTTATCTGTAACATCCCTAATTCTAGCTCCACAAAAACATACTCCTATAGACCTATTTCTATTTTCTCTTGCTATTACATCTCCACATCCTCTAATTAGTGAGTCCCCTATAAAGACTGTCTCATTTTTACATTCCTTACTTCATCTATAACATTCTCTTTTACCTTCTGGTGTTCCTTATCTACCTCTTTCTTATCATTTCTATTCACATTCTCAATTTGCTTACATCCCTTATCTATTTCTCTATCTTACTTATTCTTTGCCTAACTATCTCCATTGCACTACTTATTTTGGATCCTAATCTCTTGTCATTCCACTAAATATACAATCTATTCTATCTTCCTTAACTACATTTTCCTCCATTTACCTGACTTTTTTTTTAAAACTATCTACACTTAGAAACCATTTTCACCTCTTTTATCACATTTGTCTATGATCTACACAATCTTACACCTTTTATATCATTCCATTTCAAATGGAAAACCTTATTATACATAGTATGCTCTACTAAAGCATGCCTAATTTCCTTTTGACCATTATATATACATTATGGGATACAAATGTAATTCATATTTCCTTATTTTTTAATTCCCCTACTTTATATTTAAATTTATGATATTTCTACTACTCTTCAAACATCTTTATACCAAAGGAAAAAAACTTTTCTTTTTTTTAAAATGGTGATTGATATTCACATGCTCTGCTAACCTTACACCTCAAACATTAATCCCTTTCTCTAATAAATCACTCCCTTTTTAAATTGAAAAATTCTTTAATAGCAACTACTGCAAACCAACTAATCTTATGTATGACAGTTTTAAAATCCTTTTGCAATAAATACACATACAAAAAATATTTTTCCTTTTATATTTAAAATGGGTATCGAATGACTTTCCATACATTAGCAATATTTTTCTAGATCTTTCCAAATCCAATTAAATCTATCTCTCTGTTCCAACTTTCTTTTCTCATCTACTCACTAAGCAAATATTCTCAAGCAACTGAAATTTTTCCAGATGATATTCAACATATATATAAAACTTTAATTTTTTTGATGAAGAAATCAGACATGTCAGCACAGTCAAAGGACACAAGAAGCCTGGTGGTATCCCTAGTGATAGATATTTGGTGATATATATATATATATATATATATATATATATATATATATATATATATATAATTATTGCTGTTATAAAAATATTTTCTTTTATATTATATTCGGTGTTTTATTTAAATATATATAAAAAAACAGCACAATGTATTAAATTTCTTTTCATTTTTGATATTTAAAGATTTATTTGAAGCCAGATTTTTAAAAAGTGAATCTGATTATAAGTTCTGGCTTGTCAATTTATATTTGTCCAATACAAATGAGGCTTTATTCAAATTACTCTAATATATATGTTCAAACTTCATTATCAAATTGAACATTACGAGTCTATTTAAATTAAAATTCAGTTCTTATGTCTCAACTAATCTCCCAAACAGATGACAATGTCAAATTTGATCAACAGAAATAAGTGACCAGCAAGGAATTAGTTGATTTTTTATCATTCTTTGCCATATAAAAGACCATAATTTTTTATAAATTTTGATTGAGAGATCAATAAAGGAATATATATATATATATTTATGCCATCAATAAAGGAATATATATATATATATTTATGCCAACCAAAATTTGGTATTAATATGTGGTGGAATGTCAAGTATAAATTTTTTTAAAAAATATTTTTAGTTAGATTTAACAGATAATGTATTAGCCCAAGAGCATTGAAATAGATTGCCATGACAATGAAATATTAAAGCAAAAAATGCATTATTATTATTTTAAATTAAATGTATTCCCTTTAAAATGCATATGTAAATGATAAAGTTTATTGACTTTAATAAAGTTATTATTGTTTATCTATTCTATGTATTTTATTTATTGTATTCATAACTAGTAGATCATAAATAATATACAAAAATATTTAATGCCTTAGACATGTCGCTGTTATGTTTATATTATATATATTATGTTATTGGACTAATATATATTGAATATATATTTCCATTGCAATATTGTGAAAATGTGGTGTAAATTGTTTTAATTTGTATTGAGTTAAAAGTGTATCATTTGTGTTTAAATAGTGAATATTTTTTATGTGTAATAATTATAAAATATTTATATTTTATTATTATTATTGTAAAAGATTTTAAGCATGGAATGCAGTGTGATTTCAGTATGACAAAATTCGGCTTGATATTTCCCTACTGGAAATGATTATTGCATAAGAACAAAATGTTTTAATAATGAAATATAGAAGCAACATAGGCTGTGTATAAGAATTGTTCCATCTGCAGTTAAAATTTAACAACATTGATGGAAACAGGATTTAAAACAGTTTACTTTACGTCATATTGTCATAAATGAAAGCTGCCGTCTATTTATTTATGATTCCATTACGATATTAAATATTTTCTATAGGTGAATTTTTGATGCATAAATGCCTATTTTATTAATATTAATTTATACGGAAAATATCTTTCATGTTATTTAATTAGAGTATACGTTACAAACGTTTATTGCCTATTTGTCATTTATTTTTTTATATATTTATTTATTGCTATTAGAAGGGATTTGTACTCAGACTTTCAAGCTCCCTACAGCTATCAATTCTATCTTATATAACTGAGACACATTACCACATATATGTGAAAAAGATAAATGATTTCCAGTATAGGTATTTTGTGCTGAACCAGCACTCATCAGTTGATCCAGATCATCTTCCCACCCCCCACACATATATAATTACTACTCAGTTTATAACTGAACACTGATTATATATATGTGTTGGAAAAGATGAACTGGACCAACAAATGATTGCTAGTTAACTGAGCACTGATTGTACATGTGTGTGGGTGATGATCTAGACCAACTGATGAGTGCTGGTTCAACACAAAATACATATATTGGACATCAGTTATCTTTTTCACATATATGTGGTCATATGCATCAGTTGTATAAGAGTGGATAGCTGTAGGGAGCTTGAAAGTTTGAGTTTAAATTCCTTCTAATTACATTAAGTTCAATATAGACAATATACTTGTATTTAAATATTACATATTTATTGTTAATAAATTTTAAATTTATCTAAACAAATAATCTTGTTTTAGTTATCATTCAATTAATAATGCAAACCTATTTTCTAGTAAAATTTTGATAGTTAGTTGTCATAAACTGACTTACACCATATAATGTATAATAAAGAATCATAAAATAGTCCAGAACTGAAACGATTGTTAATTATTTAGGGTAAACAAAGTTGATTACAATTGAATACTTGCATGTTCTTTTTAAATCACTATTTATTATATGCTATGGTAACTTGATATTTAGTTAGTAAAAATGGTAATATTATTGATAGGCCTAAATGGGTATTTGAATTTCATTAGATAGAATGATTTACTTTGTTTAGATTTAAAGCTCATCGGTATAGATCGTAGACTTAATTTAAATATTAAGCTTTTAATGTTGTTATTTAATTGCAGTAGAGTATTACAAATACTATACATAGAAGGGTAATTATAATTTAGTACTTAATAACTTGGCTTTATTGATTTGAAGGATAATTCGTTGTGATTTGTTAATTATGTTTGTATACATGTTAAATAAGAATTTTTCATTTATTTCATGTCGTCATGATTGGATATTGTAAATTGTAAGTTTATTTCAGGTATTGATTTTCATTTTATATTTTTATAAATTGGCATAAGTGATAAGGTATGTTAGATGAATCGATCTTATATATTGTATTTTATTATAGTTTTGTATTGTAGACATTTTATTCCATTATAATTTGATGTTGTAAATTTCTCAAGTTTTAATGTACATAAATCTGTAAGATAAAAAAGCCTTCTACCAATATTAAGTAGTTTATCTCATTACAATTAGTTTATCCAGCAAGGGCATATCACTATTTATGAGGCCTTGTTGCTCTGTTAGAATTGTCTTTATTTTCATTTTATTCAATTATAATTGGTAATCAATTTTGATAATCAATTATTAAGTTATACTTTACTTTCTTACAATCTGTGTCATAAGTTTGAAGCATATTAAAGTCTTCATTTCCTATCCTTAATATTTTCATTCTCCATTTAACCTTGAGTATTATTACACTTATTATTTAAATAATATGTTGGGTGCAATTTGAAAATTATAATTGCAGTTTGAAATGTTATAATTGACTATTTATTAGTTTACATTCAGGACAGGTTATATTTACATGCTTAACGAAATTTATTTAAACCTCTTAGTATCAATAATTTAAATCTTTGTGGCCAAGTTGCAATATTTAGTGTTTATATAAATATATTGAACCATAAATAAAGGTGGGAAACCACTTTTATTGTTAAATGAAAGTTGCCTTGACAAGATTGAGATTGCTGATTCTTACTGATATTGGGATTGTCTAAGTGTTAACTGATTTTAGTAATTTAATATATATATATATATATATATATACATATATATATATATATATATATATATATATATATATTGTAACAGGATGGGGTAGTAGGAAGTGTTAGGAAATGGGTTGAACATGGAGTGATGTGAAATCATTATCATCCCAGTCAATTTTAAATAAAACATCAATAATCTACAAAAGTATGTATAAGTAAGATATTATTTTGTAAGTGCATGAGATTAGAGAATCTCTGAGAGATCATTGTGAGATCAGTCAGTCACAACTACAAATATAATTATATATCCACCATATATCAACCAGCATTATCAAAAAGTAAAAATCAGTCTAAGTAAGTATGAGTACTACTCAAAATAGCATTCATCATTATGAATGATCCACAATAAATTATAATAAAATCAACGGTCCATCTTGTGGCTGGATTTGAGCAATAAAAAATATAAATCAACACCTTGTAACTGGATCGGAAATGGGTCTTCTGTAGACCAGGCTAACTATTGAGCTTCTGCCAGCTTGGGCAATTATTTAAACATAACTTGGATGCACCAACTTGGTGCCCATCCAATAGAATACACAATAATCAGAAATTGAAACAATAATGCTGGGGCATTTAAAACATGCTGATTATCATCAATGCTCTGGCCACATAAGTACCATTAATGTACTGGCCATCTATAAACTTAAATTTTTAATGAGACTAAACTAAAATTAAAGGTAATGCATTGGCTTTAAAGAATATAATATTACACACCAAATGGGATGATGATTGATCATCTCTGGATACCCAAAAGCACTAAATACACATCTCCATTTATATATTTATCCCATGCACTAATCTAGCTCAGAGAACATAAGCTCTATTACTGTATGTGATCAAGAGATGATGCAATACAATTTTAACAATTGAATACAAGTTTATTAATAATAAAAATAAAAAATTGAAATTAAGGTCTATAAAAATAAGATTACACATATTTTGATTACTATACAAAATTTAAATTATTACAAAATTTAAATTATTACATTGATTTACATAATTAATACATTAGGTTTACTTAAAACCTACTCAGCACACAGGCATGTAGCTTGATACTAATGAACATGTTTGAATTGACATCTAATATTTAAAAAAATGTTTAAAATTTTACCTATAAATCATACTTGATAAACATTGGTATTTGCAATACAATTGATAGATATATGCACACATACATGTTTACGTGTGAAATTTCTGAACATATTTAACTTGTTACATCAAATAATAAATGGTTAGATTTTTTAACATATTTTTAATAAGATCAAATATATATATATATATATATATATATATACTAGGTTTACTAAAACACATATATAGAATTGCACAGATTATTAACAAATCTAATTTTGTCAAAACAATAAAAAACCTTAATTTTTATAATTACAAATTACATTTTGAATATACATAAAATTTACATATTTGTTATAATAATAAAAGTTATTTTTACAATTATACTTTGTTGAAAATATATAAATTGCCACTCTTTATCGATTAGTTTCTTAAAAGAAATGCATACTATCAACTTTTTTCCCTTTAAAAAACGATTTTAAATTAATATCGTTATATATATATATATATCAGTTATAAAAATGTCATTTTACTAAGGAAATTCTTTAAAATTTCATTATCATATATAACGCTATTAGATTTCAACTCAAGCAAAAGTTACTTGTTTATTTTAACTTTCAGTTATTAATTTATAATTTTAAAAGTCGTTTTAAGGACTCACTGTATATATATGCAACATGTTTATCTGTGGTTCCCTGCATGTATAGATAAACAGTAGCATAAGTACACCAATTTCTTTAAGCTTTCTCTTGGTAAGCTTGGGTTTTGGTCCATCAGAAAAAATATAATCCAGGTTTGTTGTTATCATCAGGAAAAAGTATTGAAGTAATTTGTTGGAATACCATGAGCTTCCTTCTGTTGTTCAAGCAATTGTCAGTATCAGGAAGAGGTACAATTCAAGTGATTTGTTAGCATGTCATGAGCTTTCTTCTGTCCAGGATTGGCGAGCTGTCTTCTAGAACATATTTAAGCAGCTAGTTGATCCATTTGAAGTGACTCTGGCCTCAGGAATTAAAACTCTACAGTAAACTATGGGGGAGCTACTGGACTGGTACTCCTTTAGATCTTCATAGGAGCTCTGATATAACTCTGCTTTCATTATCATCAGTATATATTTATCCCAGACACTAAATAATCAATTAGCAAATGTTAAAATAATATGAATAATCCAGGGCATTATTCCATAAAATTAATTATTTTATTCAGAAAATATATTAATAAATCAATAAAAATAACAAATATGTTTATAAATAGTAAAAAAAGGAAGAAAAAAAAATCATAGCTATTTTTTCATTCATTTTATATGTAAAATCAAACATCTGTCTGTAAAACTAATATAAAACAATGCAATAAAATATGTGCTAATATCTCATATGTCATTTATATAGTTTTTAGGGCATTTGCTATTGGCATTTGTGCATGCATAAGCATAATGTTTATGATAATCCTTATAGTAAATAATTGTCATTACCATATATTAAAATAATATTGCTGTTTTTCCGAGAGCAATTGTATATGGAATAATCATGTTTTTTTAAAAATCACATATGATAATTAACAAAAGTACAATGTACTAAATATATACACATGTCAATGATTTATAAAAAATCATTTTTAAAGATTCTAAAGCTATTCCAAATATAACTCATAAGGGGCTAACAATGAATGCTATTTTAATGCTCTTAAAATACCTCTAACAAACAAATTTATATAGCTACAATGTATATTATATTTTTCTTAAAAATTTTATCAATTTCAATCTCTGGATATGCACACTAAAGTATCAACTTTAGCCATAACTATTTTAAAATAAATATTGTACCGGTCGAAAATATATGTCCATCCAACAAGATTTAGAACCTAAGCAAAAATGCCCTGAATCCAATCATGCCCAAGATACACAGGTCAGGAGCAATCATGAATTCTAATCTATTTGCCCATTCCCTAAATCTATAACACTATGAACAACACCTATGGTGATACCATATAAATTCTTTACATCCCAGCCTGGTGCTACAACATTTTACATGAGAACTCAACTAGTGATGATAAGATTGAGTGAACCCGAGATATTAGGTTAAAAGTATACATAAATATAAATATATTAAGGAGATTCGAACAACTGGATTAAAGTTTAAAATATAAATATTTATTTGGACAAAATTCAAGATGAGTTTTATATATATAATCAATTCTATGCTTGTAAAACTTTATTTTCATTATAAACATTTAAGAAACTTGTTACAATTATTTTTATTTTAACAGATATTAATTTAGTGTGGTTGTTACAATACTGAATGTATATTTAAAAATATGCCTTTATTCAATGTTTCAGAAAAATGGATTTATCGGAGTGGTTTGGTGGACGTTTATTACACTTAAAAAAATATTTAAAGATACAATAGAGTTTCACTGATTATACAATTTCAATATGATGCCTTTAGCATTTGATACATAAGTTTATTTTCATTTAGAGACTTTATTTATCACAATTAAAATAAGGATACATTTTGATCAGTAGACTAAAACGTTATTTATTTTCCATTTTCAGCATTTAACGATAGAATATAGCAAAACTCTATAAATGCGGGAAGGGTTTATTTCAATAAAGAGGAGGGCAGCTTCATGAAAAGTTGAATTTAAACTCCAACAAATGAAGAGAAAAAAAGTTTTATTATCACATATCATTATGATTTATTTTGCTAAACAGGCTAGAAAACTAGCTATAAGAAATGGCAGTGCTAGCATAATATCAGTGAGAGGAAATGGCACATTTGGCCAGGACAAGGTCATTCTCCAATTTTTTAAAAATGGTACATGCCAACTTCATGCTAAAGCAGTACATAAAGAAAAAAGTAGGTAGGAAGTTTCTATGGTCTGGACCATGACGCATTCATACAGAGCTTCATCTACTCTAATCTGCATGTTCTAGAAGTAAACATAGACTTCTATCATGAACGAGGACATTAATGACTGGAGGCTTTGAATCCATGGAATGAGGTAAAGGTGACTCAAAGCAGTATATAAATATATACTTGGGGAAGAATGACAAATGAAGAGGATCATGACTCCCTGGAGTGAGGTACAGGCGAATCAGATCAAAGCCCTATGTGGCTTATGAATAATTGGACATATGCTAGCAATGCTATCATAATAATATATAATCACTGAATTTAAATATTAAAGTAAAGCTCTAAATGGTTTAACAATTATGTAATGATATGCTAAAATAATGACCCACATAAACTAAAGACATTGATCATAAGTTAAACTATCATTAGTGAAGCATGCATTGCTCTCTTTTCTTGAATCAATATTTTATCATAGGAAACAAAAACTAAAATTCACACACTTAATAGTGCAAATTACAAAACAAATTTAAGTCACTAGCCTTTGTGGCGATGATGATCAATAAGAAATTTATAAAACTAACGAACACCAATATCCACCCTAGATTGCAAAAATTTTTATACATTTTGTATAAATTTACGATAAAACACTTATTTAAAAAAAAGCAGGTATTAATTTAAAGTATAAACCCAATCTTAGGAGATATTTAAAATAAATAACAAGAACCCATTAATCCCCCCCCCTTTCTATTCCACAGTGGGATATAGAAGTTCATAAGACTATATTTGACTGGCATTTCCAAATAAAATTAAGTAAAAAATATAAAAATATTATTAAAATTAAATTATAACTGTACTAAATTATAAAAATAATAAGAAGCATGAGTTGGTTGACAGATTATTTTGGATAGCAGAGAATTGATACAAAAAGATTAACATACTTGCCAATTGGCAAAAAAAATTAAACATAAAGAAAACATTAATTTACAAATTAAATTACAAAATTAGAATTGACTAAGGCAATTATACTGTCTTTGGGCTGGTTATCTCAGGATTCTGTGAAGTATTGATGAATCCTCTGTGGCAGGTGGCATTCTTTGATGGCACGGTCACTCTTGAATGGCAGGATCTACATCTCGGCATGAGTTGGGTTGAAGACAGAGGGGAAGGTGGCTTAGGCCCTTCAAAAATTCAATGTACATGAAATTGGCTAGCAATGATTGACCAAACTCTGACACAATAGATTTTTAGCCCTATTTATGTCAGTTTTTAACCCCTCAGAGAATCTTTGTTTTAATTGGACTTCCTGACTCTAATGGATCCTTAATTTACAAGAGTCTTTTCTGTATTGTTAATAGAGATGCAGTCTTGAGATAACTGTCCAAAATCAATTTAAACCAATTTCCAGATTGAAAATGGATTTGATTTTACTTTTATTAACTTTAATTTACAAATCCCCCTTTTTTAAAATCATGAAACAAACTTCCCACCCCTTTAATTATTTTTAGACAGTCAACGACTACACCTTTCATCTTGAATTTATATGTAGTTTTATGACAAAAAAGTAACTACAATATTAAAATAAAAGTCAAAAAAAAAATCCAATTTTCAAAGGCAAAAATAAATTATTTAGTATTTTTAATTATATATATAAGCTCCTATAATATCTGTATATATCTGAGTCGCATCTATAAAAGTTAATATTTAAAATAATTAAAGAAAATTTTTATTTCAGATTTATATTTATAAACCTCGTAGATGCTTCCCAGAAATACCTGTATAGTTTATATACATTTTACAACAACAACAACAAAAAAGGAGCATGATGGCATGTGGGCTGTGGTAGAATAGTGAAACTCGATCTTGAATTAAGGTCGACTGTTTCAATAATAAAATATTAAAATCAAAAAAAATCCAAGAAGTAGCTTGCTTTGACTTTTATGAGTTATTACCATTTCCTAATTTGAACGATATAGACTTTGAAGATAACTTGAAGAGAGAAAAAAACATTTTTGCATTGCTTGTTAATTGAAAACTTTATTTAATTAATTTAAAAACCTGGAATTCAAGTTCATGAAAACGTTCTTATATAAATAGTATCAAGCTATTAATTCAATTTTTTTCTCTATAAAATATTAAATTTTTAACATTGAATAAAAGAACCTACAACAGTTAAAAATACTAAACAAGAGTTTTTGAAATTCAAGAATACATAAAAATTTTTTTTTATATATATAAAGTTTTGCTATATTTATAGATTTTTTTTAAATCAGTTCCACATGGTTAAATTTCTATAATTTTAAATTACATATAAAACATTTTCCCCCTTCTAATTTGAAACATTTTTTATTCTCAAAAATATTAAATAATTTTTTTATAAAACCGAGTAAAGAAATTTAGTATTTATAAGCCTACAACAACGAAGTGAAAATACACTTTAGTATTGTGCATCAATTCAAAATTTTATTTAAATAAGCAATATTGTAAATTTAATGGGAACTGAATTAAAAAAGTTATTTTTAACTAATTTACAGCATGCATATATATATATATATATGGCTTCAACATTATGAATAAATGAAATAAAATTTGTACAATGATATATATAAATACTTCGTGTAAAATTATTAATGCATGAGTAAGTGTCACAACTCAGAAACAGGTAAAAAAAAGTTAATTTTTTTCTACTAAATATAAACAAAATATAAAAAAAGAGGAAACTTTTTAAAAAAAATTAAATATTTAGTCTATTTTTAAAAAACAAATAAACATTAGTATTACTATGGTTTTCAGAGCAGTATAAAATAATTATTTCAGTTGATGGTTAATTTGTCAAGTGTTGGTGGCCTAGCGGTTAGCGTAGCTGCCTTCCAAGCAGCTGGCCCGGGTTCGCTTCTCGGTCAATGCTTTGATATATAAGAGCACAAGAAAAGAAGTTTTTTACACAAACAATTTTCAATCTTAAAAAGAAAAGTATATAAATTACTTACCTACAAAATTTGATAAACGCCAAAATGGCTCATAATTGCTATCAAACCTCTTTATTTATATAAGAAAAAATATATGAATCATTTTTATTTATATCTACGAGCTGAAAATATAATTAGATTTCTATTGAATGAATGTGTATATTGTAAGATTTTTTTTTTATTTAAAGAATAAGAAGTCAGATATTTTTTGGATGATAAGAATAATGAGAAATATTAAACTTAAACTGAGCAAGGAAACTTATTTATCTGAAAACCTACAACAATTAAAGAGATTGCACAGGAGCCCCTAGTATTATATTTATTTTTTACAGTATTTAATTTACTGGGATTATTCTCAAAACTAGAAATAGGCAAAACATACAGTTCAGAAGCAATCTTGAACAGCAATAATATTAAATTGAGTTTACTTTTTACATTCATCTTAAAATATACCATCTTTATGTAAAATTGAGTCATAATTTATAAATATATGGATAGTGTTTTAGTGATATATTTATATGATTTAAGTAAGTACATTAAACATATTATAAGTGATTTTTAAATGTCATATATACTAAATTATTTATTTTATAAATACTGTCATTCTTCTATTATATCATCATCATCATTTTCTATTATTATCAATCCATTGTAGGATGAAGATCTCTCCAATCCATATTATCTAATTTCTAGCCTCTCTTTTCCACATCACCCCAGCACTTCCTTATTTCATCCAACCATCTCAATATAGTCTCTTTCCAGGTCTTTTACAAATCTTTTGAAAATTCAGTTTAAAAATTTTAACTGTCCATCTATTATCATCTCTTCTAGTAATATATTCAGCCCAACACCACTTGTGTTTTAATTCTTTCAACAATGTCAATAACAATTGTATATTTGATCACCCATGAATTTCATTTTCAATCTCTTCTTGTTACTTCTTATATAATCCTGCCATACTTTTTTGAGTGATTTGAATTCTCTGTATTGCTTTTCTGTTAATGTACAAGTTTCAGATCAATAATTAAGAACTAGTATTACACATTTATTAAAAACTTTTCTTTTCAAACATATAGTCTTTTCCCTCTTAATAGTAAGTTATTTTTGCCAAATGTACTCCAAACAAATTTAATTCTATGATTAATTTCATCCATTATGATTCTAACTGTAGTAATAATCTGAACAAGATATTTGTAGTTATTAACTTTTTCTAATTCATCATTAGTAATCTTTATTTTTTTCTTTTTCAAAAATCCATTGAACATTATATTAGTCTTTGTAACATTAACCTTCAATCCTACTTTTTATTTTTATCTGATAATTCTTTTAATATTTCCTGAAGCTCTAAAGCATTATTAGTAAAAACAATTACATCATTTGCAAAATCTAGATGATTTAAATAATCTCTATTTACTTTTACTTCTTTAGCTTTCCATTTTAATTCATAAAATACATCTTACAAAACTGCTGTAAAAAGTTTTGGAGATGTGGAGTCATCCTATCATACATCTTTCTCAATGTTAATCTTCTTAGTACCATTATGTAATTTAATTTTGCTGTTACATTTTTATAAATATTCTTCAGAATATAACTATATCCTGAGTTTATATCTTGATTGTCTAATACTTCAATCACTAAAGAAATACTTATAGAATAAAATACCTTTTCATAATCTACAAATCCAAAGCATAATGGCAATTATATTTATAAGTGCTTTCTATAACTTCTCTCATTATTTGGATATAATCCACTGAATTAAAGCCACTTTTAAATCTATCATGTTTCTTTTGTTGGTTAAAATGAAAAGTTTACTGTAAACAAGTTGTAATTCTTTTGGTAAAAAAATTATATAGAACTGACAAGAGGCTGATAGATATGTAATTTTCAATATTTTAATATTAATACTGCATTCTTTCAATCACTTGGTATATCTTTAACACTTAGACATTTGACATATAACTTTTCCCAAAAAATTCCATTTGTTCACCTTCTTCTTTTAAGATATTGATTATAATTACCTGGAGCTTTTCCCTTCTTCATAAATTTAATTGTGTGTCTCACTTATTCATTTAAAATTCTGCAATTCAAAAAATGTACTAATTGTAGTAATATAGGGTATATGAGCACAGACTTTCACACCACCCACCTCTCTCCACTCTATCTAATAACACTGATACACCTAAACACATATATGCTGAAAAGATAAATAATCACCAATATACGTATTTCATGCTAAACCAGCAATCATCAGTTGGTCCAGACTATCATCTTTACACACATATATAGAAGTGCTCAGATATATATTAAGATAGACTATCCTCATAGTTTAATGGACAGGCTTCAATCCACTCCACACTCCAACTCTTCAACCGTCCATCCAATTGAAAATCTGATGATGGAATGCTCAAAGGCCACCCTGAGGCCGAGATTATTGTCACACCCATGTTGACCTAAGGTCAATCTGAACCCCACATGTACAGGACACAATCCATTTAATACATATGCAAGGATGGGCAGACATGAAAGTCTGTGCTTATATACCCTATATTACATATATATAGCCACAGGTATATAACAAGCCTGTGTTTTAGTTATTACATTATAGAGATGTCTGCCCATCCTTGCATATGTATTAAATGGATTATGTCCTGTACATGTGGGGTTCAGATTGACCTTAGGTCAACATGGGTGTAACAATAATCTCGGCCTCAGGGTGGCCTTTGAGCATTCCATCATCAGATTTTCAATTGGATGGACGGTTGAAGAGTTGGAGTGTGGAGTGGATTGAAGCCTGTCCATTAAACTATGAGGATAGTATATCTTAAGATATATCTGAGCACTTATACTATATATGTGTGTAAAGATGATAGTCTGGACCAACTGATGATTGCTGGTTTAGCATGAAATACGTATATTGGTGATTATTTATCTTTTCAGCATATATGTGTTTAGATGTATCAGTGTTATTAGATAGAGTGGAGAGAGGTGGGTGGTGTGAAAGTCTGTGCTCATTTACCTTATATTACATATATATAGCCACAGGTATATAACAAGCCTGTGTTTCAGTTAGTACTAATTGTAGGAAATATTTTTCTTTGTTCTTTAAGATATAATTTAGTTCCAACATTTTTTCTTATTGCAGAAACAAGTTTTCTATCAATACCAAGATGTTTTTTTACACTCTTGAGACTTTTATTCTCTTCTATAGATTTCCTTGCTAGTTCAAAATTATACTTTTTTATATCATTATAAACTTTTTTTTGCACAACTTTACAAAATCTGAAATATTCAATCATTCTTAATGTGTCATTTTTATATATTTTCATACTCCTTTATTTCTTCATAAGTATAAATTTTACTGGTCAATTGGTGCTTTTTTATCAGTTATCTTTGGTGCACTTTTTAAAAGTCTATCAGTTATCTTCCTATTGATGTCATTCAACTTTAAATCATGATCATAATCTGTTAATATTTAAAAATGATTTGCAAATTCTAATTTAATTTCACTGGAATATTTCTGAAGATTAGGAATATCAACTGTAAGCATTGTTTTTCTCAATAATGTTTGTCTTTTAGTTTTGCATTAACATGTATCTTATATCTCAATAATCACTGATGTGTTCCTGTATTGAATTTATTAAAAATATTACAATATTGAAATACATATTTTATGTTAGCCAAAATAACCAATTATACTATACCTTCATTTGTATGCTTCCATGTCCATTTCAATTTAGCATTGTTCTCAAAACACTAATTATAATATAAAGTTTTTATTTTTCCGCAAACTCCACAAATCTATGAACCTCTTTCGCTTACAGCACTTTCATCTATCAATTGTTACCAATTCTCACATTAAAGTCTCCCATGACTATTTTAAAATGTTTTGTCTGATCATGAGCTTTTTTTACATCCATATAAAAATCCTATATTTTGTCATCACAATGAGAACTTGTTGGGGCATGAAGCTGAATTATTTGCATTTGATATCTGCTATTAAGTTAAATAACTAATCTTGCCACACTGTCCAATGCATCACCAATCTTGGCAATGTTGTCCTTCCACTTTTTTTATCTATAATAAATCTTACTCCTCTTGCACTTTCAATGTTTGTGTCTTTGTAATCCAGTACATGTCTACTTTTTAAATGAATTGTCTATTCACATTTTCTTCTAATTTTAAAAAGTCCAATAAGGTCCTGTTTAATATTAGACAATTCTTCTTCATATTTTTTCATTTGAAAGTAATCTGAAGTTGTTAAATATCTAAATAAAAGATTGTCATCAAATGGCATCCTGGGTTCATAATCAGGAGATTTTTAGCACTGATTATACATATTGTATTCCAAATCTAATTTTTTTTTGTAGCATTCTACTTTTAATTAATATAATTTTTATTGCAAGATTAATTTAAGTGAAATCATTTTATTTTATAGGCCAAAAATATAGTTTATTTAATATGTTTAAAAATCAATTTAATTTTTTTTTAATGAAATCAAATCAAATTATAAACATCTTATTTAATTTATATTTATTATTCTATGTTGTAAATGGTAGCTACATTTTATTTAATTATGCAATATAGAGAGCATACCAATAGCTCAAACAAGCTCTTATTAATAAGTGCAGTAAAAGAAAATATTTAAAATCTCTATCTGGAATATTGTTATTCCCAGACCAATTGGTTTTGAGCTTATAGCTCACCTCAGTAAGGAGCTAGAACATTCAGACTCTAGATCTAAAATATCAACTCAAAAACCAGCACTTATTTAATACATAACTATTGAGAAAAAATCTAAAATTTTCAGACATAAAAGTCTTTAACTTCAGCTATCTAACTCAAATAGCTATATGAGACTAAACCAAATTCACATCTATCATATATTAATAGCCCTAGCATCACCAAAGCCTTAAAGGAAAAATTATAATAAGCAATAAAGCAAGTTGTATATATCATGACATTTGCTTTATAAAAAGCTTGTATTTACAAAAAATGCACTATAGAGAGTGTACTAATAGCTCAAACAAGCTCTTTTTAATAAGAATGTTCTAGCTCCTCACTGAGGTGATCCATAAACTCGAAACCAATCGGTCTGGGAATAAAAATATTCCAGATAGAGATTTTAAATATTTTGTCTTACCACACTTATTAATAAAAGCTTGTTTGATCTATTGGTACACTCTCTATATTGCATTTTTGTAAATATAGGCCTTTTATAAAGCAATGTCATGACATATATGACTTGCTTTATTGATTATTTTTATTTATAATGTTTTGTGAATGCACTTACACATATACTTTATGCACAAACACAAAGGTAAGCAAACTCAGACACTGTATACCAACCCTTCTTTATAGATTTATTAAGGAAATGGAAATATTAAATATTAGTAATACAGATTCTTATTAAATTAAAAGATAATTTCATTATATCTAAAAATTAATGGCTTTCTTAGGTGAAATAAAAATAAAAATGAGGATTTTTTGCTTATTTATTTTAATTTTATTTTTTATAAAATTGTTACCATATTTTACACAGAATGTCTTAGTTAATACACTGATATTCTAAAATTAAATCCATAATTTAAATCGAGAAATTATTTTACATTAAATAATTATCAATCACTCTCAACCTTTATCGAAATATTCCTCAGATACCATAGAGCTTAACATCAAAAATTGTAAAAATACTTATTGTAAAATAAGTACATATGTAAATTGAACTGTGCATAATTTTAAAAAAATTGGATATAATATTCTAATATCCATATCTTCTAATTTATTATATAAATTATACAGCATAAATATATATAGTAAAAATTTTCAATAAGCCTTATGGTACAATTTAAATAATTATATTTTAAATTTCAATTGATTTTAATATATAATATTTAGAAGTACATGGACATATAAAGATATATAACAAGCAAATGGTTAATCAATTCATTCATCATTATTGAGTAACTCGAACTTACAATTTACATCACATAAATCTCCTCAAGCATTCTACAAATTAACATCACATACTCAGAAAATTCATTTAGATGTTAATTGAGATGACATAAATTATAAATTCAGTTTTAGACTGAATGTGTTGAATGAAATTTAAAATTTAAACTATATATTTAAAATATAAATTTTTTTAAAAAGAATAATGTTGGAATTTGCTTTATTATTGCATTCATATGATATATTTTAAAATGTGTTAATTAGAGTATATTAATAATTATGATTTAAAATTATATATAATTAATTTTCATATAATAAATATGTGCCACAATATTTATATATGGATTGCATTTTTTATATATTAAATTCTGAAGCATCTAATAGTTATTTAATTCTAAGATGAAATACATATAAATCAGCTGATGATAGTTCAAATCTTATTGTACAGTTATTTATATGATTTTAATTACATATTCAATTTTAGATTGTATGCATTGAATGAAATGATTAAGATATTAAAACAATATAGCTGAGTTTGCTGTGAAATTTAATTTTGACTCTTTTTTATATTATTGTTATTTTACATTTAGTAGTAGTAGTAATGGTAGTGATAAAAGAAAGCGGAAAAGGAGTAATAATAATAATAATATACTGAGAAATGTGAATGGATGCCTCTGGTGTTGTTGTCTATCAAGAAGATGCAACAGGTACACCAGAAGGCAAACAAAGTAAATATTGCTGCACATGTTGAAGAAATGTGTAATCTTTGAAAGGACTGAGTTATGTGATGGATGGAAGTATCAGTCTATCTACATGCATATAATATAATTTGCCTTGTGGAGTTTAATGCTCAGCAGTCATTGAGAAAGTGTTGTTGAGTCTCCTCAGCTTCATAGTATAGCCCATATATAGGTCAATATTTTTGTGCAATGATGTTATTGTAGCAAAAAAGATGTTGGAAGCACATGCAGGTTGAGTCTAATTAGAAAGTCTAAAAACTTTACTTCTATTGCCCATTTTTTAAATTATGAAGAAGGTGGTGATTATTTATTCCAAGCATTAGGAGAGGTAATCATTGCTAGAGTCTGACTAAAGCAGATTATATGATTGCTAATAAGTATATTTAAAATTGTGGGAGAAGCTGATCTGGTTGTAGTACTTAGGATTGAATGAATAAAGAATGTGTGATATGGCATTAAAGGATGATGTTTATCTGTAGGGGTTTCTTTCAGCAAGCACTGGAGGTTTTGAAACCAAATGGTAATACCTGATATTAAGTTAATGGCTTTTTGTGTATAAAATATCTGAATGCTGTGTAATCCTAGATCATTGGTAGTTGAGCCATTTTGTGGATATTGATACAGTGGTATGGTTCCAAAGAAATTTATTGCACACAGAGTTTATGGAAGAAATGAACATCTTTAAAAATTTGATAATAGGTGAATAGGGTGTGATTTTTATCATAACAGGAGTATTGACCAGGTATATCTTGCAGTAAATTGATAAATATGCCTTAGAATGTGAGTTGGTAACTTGCAGTACAGAATATTGTAAACTTGGTTTGTATTGTAAGTCTCATACCAAGGGAGCATTTGTAAAAGAGAAAGACTAAGAATAGAATGGGTTTTCCTTAAACAACTTGGGAAGATGATTTCTTGGAGAATAGAGTCCATGCAGCAGTTTTTAGGATTAAATTGCAATTTTTAAGCTCTGTGTAGCCATTAAGAATGGTTTGTAATATGGATTGTTTCTGAGAAGGCAGTGATGTCATTTATATAAGCTAGGCAGAGACTGTACTGCAAAAAGCCAAGGAATACATCATAGCCCCCCCTGGCATTTTTGCATTCACCTAATCAATCATTAGAGAGCAGTCCAACTTATAAGTTGCCACATCCATAGTATGCATTATTAACAACCTTCTTGGACATTTCATGCTTTATAATACAGCTATTTATATGAAAATCTATGTTCCAGACCCTCATTACAATAGTTCAATACTATAGAAGGCTATCTAACTGGCCCAATCAAGCTCAAGACAAATGAACTTTAATCCAAATATTATGAACATTTCTTTTTTATACATCCAAGACTATGTTATGCAAAAAATATCATTAACAACAATCATGTACCAATGTTTATATAATTGTATTGTAATCAGCAATGTTAATCAAATTTATATGACAACAAACAATCATTATACTTGAAATGCCTTTGTAACCCTGCCAAAACTATTGTAAAAATTATAAAATCTATATAACACAACTTTTGGTCAATAAAGTATATTATTGAAACAACAATAACAACAACAACAATAATAATAATAATGACAACAATAACAACAACAACAGCAATAGTAGTAGTAGTTTCCATTTAATTTGAGTTTCTTCACTTTTATAATTTTTTTTATTAATTAATTCAAATTTATTAAATATCTTCAGTAAATAAATAAATAAATAAATAAAAATATTATTATACTATAAATTTTATGTATTATGAATGTTTAATTTTAAAAAAATAATATTTTGTTCATAGTAAAATTAAAATTTAAAAAATATATCATTTATTGATACTGTTAAACAAAACTTAAAATGTATTAAAATATTTGAAATTAGTCAGTCTATCTGCAATAATTTCAGAAATGAAAAATGAAAAAACAATTAATTATTCATATAAATATATATATTTTTTTACACTTTATTTTTCCAAAATTCTGCATTAATAATGTATACCTTTTCAAACAATCAAATTAAAATACCATATTAAAAAATGGAAGATTAGATTACTAATTAATACCACAATGTGTAAAATAAAAGTTTTATCTAGATTTCCTGAGAATTTAAATTAATAATATATCTTCAAATAAAAAAAAATAAAAATAAAAATAGAATTTAATATAATTTTCTGAATTAAAATGTGATCATGTAAAAAGG
Organism: Epiperipatus broadwayi; assembly: GCA_028023455.1. NCBI lineage: Eukaryota > Metazoa > Onychophora > Udeonychophora > Euonychophora > Peripatidae > Epiperipatus > Epiperipatus broadwayi. The sequence continues at coordinate 9,644,684 of JAQFVV010012423.1, forward strand.
AGTTTTACATATGCATGCTGTGGCCAGAATAAAATGGTAAAAATATATAATTACACTAAAAAACTAATATGTTTTGTTAATAGTTCTACTTAGCTAAATTATTTATCAAATAATCTTTTATGCATTTGAAACGTCTCATATAAACTAAATTGTTACTTAAAAACTTTATTTACTTTATGTTTGATTTGCAAGTTAAAAAATTATTCCACAACTAACTGAGAAATTGAAAATCAAAGTTGATTACTTTATTGTATAATGTGATTTTATAATAATTAAATGTGTTTGATTTTGATTAAAAGATTTGCGAAAGATTTTGTGCTTTTTATAATCAATTACAAGATAAAAAATAATTTATGTATTTAGTATTAATTCCTAAATTACTCATGTACATACTCCACTTAACATTGAAGTGTTAAGAACTATACTTACATTTGTACAACCCAATCCTAAAATAAACTACATTTAATCCTTTTTAATCTTAACACTATTTTTTAATATTAAATAAAATATTACCTTTTACTTAAATACAGTACAAGTTGTAATGGTTAAATGAACATTCAGTGTTAAACTTAATGTCAGTGCGAAGTAAAACGAGTAAAGAAATATACAATAATAAAAGACAATATGAAACAAAATGAATGAATGAATGAATAAATAAAACTGAAAAAAGGACTAAAGTTTAATTTCTTTAAATATTAAAAACATATATTAAAATTATATTAATTAATTATTCATTATTATAAAAACAATGGGATTTTACAACCATTCTTATTATTTATTTATTTTGAAATAGAAAAGTCTTATAACAATAAATATATAGTACATATATATAGACACTAAAAGTATAGTTATATTTTACGTACTGTATAATTGCTGGTATTGTGTAATTAACAGTCTGCTTTTGTTATGTTTGTAAGTATTAAGATTGCTTTATCATAATTTTATTTTTGATCCTTTTTAATTTTATATATATTTAAATGTTAGATATTGCTATGTAAGTAATGTTAATTAAAGATTAATATAGATTAGCTTACATTAAGGGTTTAAAATTATTTCCTGAAAAAAATCTTTTCTGATAATACACACACACGCGCGTACACGCACACACATATATATATATTGTAGTAGTTTGTTCTCACTGTAAAAAAAAGCAAACTTTAAAAGAATAAAGATTAAAGATTTCATTTTTAATCGTATATAGTTGTAAAAAAAAGCAAACTTTAAAAAAAGGAAACCGTTGGCTTTATTTGTTTCACTTGTAAAGTTGTTTTTTGTTTTAAACTTTTTTTTAAAGAAATCTTTTATTCACATTTAGTGAAAGAGTATTTTAAATTTTAAAAAAAGTTTATTGAAATAATATAGACAACTATTTTAGTTTTAACATTTATCAAAGAAAATTGATATTATTATCTAAAGCATATGCTTTGAAGCACCAATATAACATATCATATATTATGTAACTTAAATTTATTCTCTTGTATACATATTGGTAATACTTGTACATAATTTGCTGCTAATAAAGTTTACTTTATATAAAAAAAATAATATAAACATTATTTTTCTTCTAACAATAATTATTATTTTTAATCAAATTAATTAGTAATATTATAGTATTTGTTATGAATTTGGTTTTGTGGGTATGGCATCTTTAAGTAAATTTCTTCAGTGTGTATTAAACTTGCATTATGTTAGATATTATGCTTTGATTTTTTTAAAATAAATATAATTTATTAAAATAAAGCTTCTGATATTACTCTTTTATAGACTTTGAATAATTACATGCCTTGATTTAATAATTAAATGGAACATTATTTGATCAACTTTTTGAGTTTAGATAGATATTTTACATGAATAGGGATCTTTAGTTTTATCTTGTCATTTGGGCAATTTAAAAGTATTGCAGTTTGTAATGTTATTTGACTATTTATTAGTCTGCATTACAGTGACATGTTTATTTCATGTTTAAAGAGGTTTATTTAAACTTCAATGTATCAATATTTCATACTCTGTAGTCAAGTAGCAAGCTTTAAGTGTCCATATATATTCAATGGACTATTAGTAACAGTGGGATTCCATTCTTGCTATTAAAAGGTGTGAAGGTTGCCTTGACAACAGTGAGAAATATTGATTACTATATTTTACTGTGAATGTTTAAGTTAGGTGGTTACTGGTTGGAACTTAATTATATATATTACAAATCGATGTTTGTATTTCTTCAAAATAATATATGTAAATTTATAAATAAATATTTGAAAATACAGTACTTAATAGTTTATAAAAAATATATGTATAACCATCACTTAGAAGCGCTTTCAACTAACTTGTAGCTTTGTCAACTATCACTTTTAAAATGTCAGCTTTCTCATAATTCAATGATGTCAATCTTCCCATAATTCTGTGATCTTAACGTTTGCTGCTTGCCTATTAATTAAATCTTGCTTATATTTATAAATTAACATCGCCTCTTTAATTTTCATTTTATTATTTTTTTCAGTTTCCAATATTTTTACACTGTTATAATTAAATTCAAAACCATATATACATGATTTATTATGTCATAAAAACAGAAGCTGATAAAGTATCATTATTTTTAAAATTTTGTCTTTTATTTTGAACCCTTTTAAATAATAATAAGTGCTCTTTTGTTTTTTTTTCCAATGTGTACCTCGATTCATCTATATATACACTGCCAAACCTACATGTCCATTTGTAAATGATACAATTTTTATTTATCAATAAAGTTCTATCTTTTGAATTGTTTATTAATTTATTTAATGTAGGTGGTGCATAAAATGCAATATCACATATTCCTTTATAAATTTTCTTAATGAAGCTTGCCTGTTGATTCGAAATATATGGTATTGATATCCACAGTTTTTTTATCAGAAGAATTAACATTATTATTAATATTTTTATATTTAGAAGTAAAACTTTTAATAGTATAATAAACACAATCATAATTGTATCCAACATTTAACAATTCATTATAATAAATTTCAAAATTTTTAGTTTTATCTGATGCATATTTACACAGGTTATCATTTCTAAATAAAAAGGATTTCAAACCTGTCATTTTATGTGACATTGGTATTTTTGATTCATATGGAATATATTCTCTTTTTGCTATTGGTTTAAGAGTCATATAGTAATCCAGTTTATCTTTGTTTCTAGTTATCTTGAGATCTAAAAATTGAACACTCATTGAATTTTCATCTGTTTTAATCCACTTTAAGCCCTTTATATTATTTAATTCATTAAACAGATTATTAATAGCATGTGGCTTTCCACAAACAAAAACATCATCAACATATCAATTGTATAAAATAATCTCTCTGATAATTTTCCTTTTTTATAATATTTTTTTCATATGTAGATATAACAAAATTACATATTTGGGTAACTGTAGGATGGCCCATGGGCCACCCATTATTCATTTTATAAAATTCATGCTTAAAAATTGCATAAATGTTTTTATCAATAAAGTTTAATGTTTCAACAATAAATTTTATTATTTTAACATTAACTTTTTTTTAACTTTAATGCATTATTAATTATTTCAATAGAAGTCATTCTGTCAATTGATCCGTACATTTCACTGACATCAAAGATACAAATAACATCACAATTATCAATAACAGCATTATTAATTTTACCAACGAAATCAAATGATGAACATATTGTATATGTTCATCATTTGATTTCGTTGGTAAAATTAATAATGTTGTTAATTTTGCCAATGAAATCAAATGATGAACGTATTGTATATGTTCATCATTTGATATCGTTGGTAAAATTAATAATGTTATTGATAATTATGATGTTATTTGTATCTTTGATGTAAGTGAAATGTACGGATCAATTGACAGAATGACTTCTATTGAAATAATTAATAATGCATTAAAGTTAAAAAAAGTTAACATTAAAATAATAAAATTTATTGTTGAAACATTAAACTTTATTGACAAAAACATTTATGCAATTTTTAAGCATGAATTTTATAAAATGAATAATGGGTGGCCCATGGGCCTTCCTACAGTTGCCCAAATATGTAATTTTGTTATATCTACATATGTAGAAAATATTTTAAAAAAGAAAAATTATCAGAGAGAGATTATTTTATACAATTGATATGTTGATGATGTTTTTGTATGTGGAAAGTCAAATGCTATTAATGATCTGTTTAATGAATTAAATAATATAAAGAGCTTAAAGTGGATTAAAACAGATGAAAATTCAATGAGTGTTCAATTTTTAGATCTCAAGATAACTAAAAACAAAGATAAACTGGATTTCTATATGACTCTTAAAACCAATAGCAAAAAGAGGATATATTCCATATGATTCAAAAGTACCAATGTCACATAAAATGGCAGGTTTGAAATCCTTTTTATTTAGAAATGATAACCTTTGTAAATATGCATCAGATAAAACTAAAAATGTTGAAATTTATTATAATGAATTATTAAATGTTGGATACAATTATGATTGTGTTTATTATACTAATAAAAATTTTACTTCTAAATATAAAAATATTAATAATAATGTTAATTCTTCTGATAAAAAAACTGGAGATAACAATACCATATATTTCGAATCAACAGGCAAGCTTCATTAAAAAAATTTATAAAGGAATATGTGATATTGCACTTTATGCACCACCTACATTAAATAAATTAATAAACAATTCAAAAGATAAAACTTTATTGAGAAATAAAAATTGTATCATTTACAAATGGACATGTAGGTGTGGCAGTGGATATGTAGGTAAATCGAGGTGCACATTGGAAAAAAAAACAAAAGAGCACTTATTATTATTTAAAAGGGTTCAAAATAGAAGACAAAATTTTAAAAATAATGATTATTTATCAGCTTCTGTTTTTTATGACCATAATAAATCATGTATATATGATTTTTATTTTAATTATAACAATGTAAAAATATTGGAAACTGAAAAAAATAATAATAAAATGAAAATTAAAGAGGCGATGTTAATTTATAAATGTAAGCAAGATTTAATTAATAGGGAAGCAGCAAACATTAAGATCACAGAATTATGGGAAGATTGACATCATTGAATTATGGGAAAGCTGACATTTTAAAAGTGATAGTTGACAAAGCTACAAGTTAATTGAAAGCGCTTCTAAGTGATGATTATACATATATTTTTTATAAACTATTAAGTACTGTATTTTCAAATATTTATTTATAAATTTACACACACACACACACACACATATATATATATATATATATTGAAACAGAAACCTTCCATTCTTTTTCCATTTCACATTCAACCTAATGACCTACTCGTCTGAACTAGTTTTGAACCTATCTTAAATGTAAAAATGTTATATATAAGTCAAGCAGTAAAACTTTGTTATCATGGCCACTTGAATGGCATCATCCATTTATTTACATACGAAAATACACTATAATTAGACAGGTTTGATAAAATTATAGCATAGAAGTCCTCATAATTATTCATAAAATGTTTTATTAATTTTCAGTCAATTCTTAATTATATTCGCTATTATATTCATATGTGGATAGTTAATTTAAACCTTGGAATGATGGTATAATGATTTATATATATATATTTAAGTTTAAATAAAAAGATATAGTGTAAAACATTTTCTTTAAAATATATTTAACGGTTTTCTGATTTAATGTTTTACATTTATAACTGAAACTAAAGTATTTTCTTTAAATTTGCTTTTTTTTAAAAAAATAAACAATATGAAAAAAATATGTTAAAAGTTAAAATAAAAATCATCCATTTATAATTAAAAATGAGAATTTTGTGTAAACAAGAAATCAATTAGTGACCGCACCTGGGGTAAAAGTAAAATCTAGTTTACTGATTGATTTTGTTTCAACAAAAGACTTTATCATTAAATCAGAGTACCATTACTTCTGCTGAGCTTTAATATTCTATAACACATAAAAAGGAATTTAATTAGTGAAATCTAAATCGAATTATATGATTTATATATTTTAATAATTTTAAGTAAATTAAAAATAACACCTCAGAGACTTTCTCAGTAGAAGAATTAGATTATATGATTTTGTTTAATTAAAAGTCAATTGGTCCCGAGGCAAATGAAATTCCAAAAAGGTGTTAAGGCTTGGTGAAAATATATAAATAGGCCATATTTTAAGCAAGAAGATATACTCCATCTTGCTTTTGAAGAGCTATTACTATCCAAGCTGAAAATTGTTTAATTTTACCATGTCTTGCTAGTCAGGCAAAAATTTTGCTGCCATTCCTGTGATGGAATGCTGAAGTTCAATCCATCCAATGCTGAAGCAACAACCAACAAGCTTATACCAAATAAAAGATGCCGTAAGCCGCTAAAAAAGGGACTTGCCTTCACTCCAATTTCTGTCCAGCTACAGAAACACCATTTTAAATCACCTCCCAACTAAATTGAAGATGCCATAAGCCACCAAAAAACTCACCTTCATGCCAGCTCGAGTATCTCCAGTTCAACTATAGGAGAACTGTTTTAATGTGATTAAAATCGCAGAGCTCTGTGTACACTACAAAATGATCATTATTTCTTTAAAGTACAGGTTAGCTAACCATATTTTTGTAAACTCTTTCTAAATTGTTTTCTAAATAATATTTAAATTCTATAAAATGAAATACTTTTGCTAATTTCTTTATTAATTCAATATTGTAAACTCGTTCTAAATTATTTTCTAAATAGTATTTAAATTCTATAAAATGTAATACTTTTGCAAATTTTTCTTTATTAATTCAATATTTTTGCTATATAATTTAATCACTGCAGTATATTTACTTTTCCTTTGATTATTTTAATAATTATTAATTATGCCTATGTTTCGAAATGGCATGCATTTAATTATAGAATATGTTTTTAAAGATATAATTTAAAATCTTAGTATTATTATTTATTATAGCATCATTTAGTGTGCTGTTTCGAAACCCAAATTTATAAATGATGGCGACCCTTTGTGCTCGTTATTATTTTGTCATTTAATAAATTAATTAATATAAATATAAAATGTGGCTTATAAATCCAAATTTTCAACCTTTAATTATCATGTTACTAAAGATTAAACTAGCCTGGAGTGTAATCATAAGTATATTTGTCTTATTAAAGTATTTGTAAGTCCCTTAAATATGCTTCCCCCCCTTTTAAAGTTTATTAGTTATAGATAACTAAAGAGATTGAATGGGATAAAGGAAAGTTTGTCTATATATATTCCCATCAGTAGCATATTGTATTTCTCATGCTACAGAAGAGTTGACTCAATTGATTAGGCTGATAATCTAGTGTTCATTTGATGTATAGTATTAATTTATAATATACTTCAGCTTGGCGGATGTGGAATTTATTAATATTTTCTTGTTGTGCTGTTTTATATATATATAAGATGGAGCCATGGTAAGTCCAGCCCATCTTTCTCTTTTATGGGTAGTGCTGTAGCTAAGACTGAGCTAAGAGCCAGATTAGCACGTAAGTCTCCCACCTCTTATGAACCAAATAAAGGTTCCCTTTTAGCAGCATGACGACCGGTTATTGGTTAAACCGGTGTTGGTCACAAAAACCCTAAAAAACTATTCTTCCATCCACAGAGCAACTTTATTATTATATTTTACTTGTGCCTAATGTATTAGTAAAATCATTATAGCCAACTCTGCCTCCCTAATATGCAATCTTCAGCATTGAACCGAAGCATTTTTGAAAACCCGTTCGATCTAAAGCTACATGGGATGCTTTATAAACCCATATTTAATATATAAATTTATTATAATCAGATGTATTATTAAGCTTCACCCCAGACTTGGTTTGATTTCATGTATAATAGCCACTTGAACTGATTATAAGAGGGCATAACTAATAAGTGAATGTAGTGATTAATTATATAGCATGATATTTGGCTCCATTAAATAAGAGCAACAAACCTATTTGACAACGTATCAATTATTGTTCAAATGGCTTCGAGAAATGTTACTTTATAAATAAAATGCGTACGTGCATTTGCCAACGATAATGGTTATAGCAAAATATATGTAAAATTGTCAATAAATACATTTATAATTCATCATATATCAGTTTCTGTCTCATTATTGAATCAATCCAATTCACTAATTGTCCATAACTATTCATTAGTAAAGCCCCTATTAATTAAATATATTAGATTTTATCTTTGGAATGTCTCTAGTATTTAAGTTGTTTATGTATATGTTTAAGTCCATGAGTCTTATTGTTTCTCCAATTTGCTAGCAGGCCGGATTAAGAATTAAATCTCGTGTGCCATCATTGTTATGTTGTCCATTAGGTGTTTGATCTTGGCTTAGAGAGTGGGTTCGAATTCAGGCTGGTCCCTGACCTAAATCTCGGGCTTGACTGGGTTTGAAGTACATTTTGTGAGTTCCAGCTCGTGTTAGATGGATAAACATGTTTTGACCGGCACAATATATATATATATTGTAAAGTAGCATTAATAGTTTCTTACAGAAGAAAATCTCTTCTATGTTAAAGAAAAAGACTTTTTACACTTCATAATTAATGAAGGCTTTTATATTATTTTATCTTTTAGCTAAAAACAACTAGATATTTAATTATTAAATAGTAACTGCATTTGTAGCTGAGAATAAGGTGCCTATATTTCAGAAGGAATAACTTTTTAAATCTCACCTAATAGTCAATTTCGTGTTTGTTTATGGTTTTATTATTAAAAAAATGTAGTACTTTATAATTGCCATTTTTTTTACATCTTTTATTAGTTTAAATGAGAAAAAAATTTATTTAAAACAAAATGTTTTATTAGTTTTCAGAAATTCTATCTAAAGGGATCAACTATATTGAATCTAAAATAAGCAGATTAAATTAATTTTAAAGATTTAATATGTTTTACGATTCAGTCTTGTAATGAAATTTACAGTATTTATTTTTGATACATAAAAAATAAGTATTTACATATAAAACAAAATAAAGCAATGAAAAAACTTTTTTTTACGTAGATGCAAAATATTCAGTATGAAAAATAATTCTATATAATATCTGCAATATATAAATTACAGTTTTATATTTAAATTTGCTTTATCATCTTAAAATATCTAAATATAATAGATTCTCATATTTTTATGAATTCGGTAAAAAAAATCTCTAATATATCAATGGATTTGATCTCTCACCATGATATTTGCTCTCTATTTTATTTTTAATTTTTAAAATAACTCTTTATCACTGCAATTTCAACCTTACTTTACAAAATTACATTAAATTCATTGCAGTCACTGAATCATATTTATTTATAGATTCTTATAACTGTAAATCATGTGAGAGAAAAATGATCTTTCAGACATGCACTATTGATATTAATTTGCTTGCATTACCAAAAATGCATGTCTGAAAGATTGATTTCCTCTCATATGATTTGCATATATAGATCATTAATAGGTGAAAAAACTGAGAGATATAAACATTTTGATAAGCTTCATATTGTGAATGCTGAACTACTTCAAGTTGAATCTCATTTTTCATCTCACACTCAGTCATGATTTTTCTTTCAAAAGAACCTTGACAATGGTGGATGTTAGTTCATCCAAATATCAGGTTGTAATGCAAAACAACATATGGTTTAGACCCAAAAATAATAATTTATATATATATCAATTAAAAAGTTAACATCAGTGCAGATAACCTATGGATTCAAATATGAGCCATGAAATTAAAAAAATGTATTCAATTAGGCTGGGATTTTTCTTTCTAGGTGATAATAGGCATTTGGACATTTTTATCTAGAGAGTAAAACAAAGATGAAATGATTATTTATAGCTTCACCAACCAGCAATTGTAAAACTTGGAAAATATTGTCTTCTCATTGTTTTTTTATTAGGAGATCTTGAAAATCCCTTTGCCCTGCAATGGATTACTTAAAGAATCTGAAGTGAGGATTTTTATTTTATAAAAACTTAAAAGCAATTTTATCTAATTATGTAATTCCATTTTGAAATAATTAAATTTACCTATAATGAAATGTGCTATACATAAAATAGGTAAACAACAGGTGTTTTAAATGAAATGTAATACATTGACAAACACCCAGATTTTGATTTCATTACTTATAAAAAAGGTTATTAGATAATGAAGAAATAATAAAATGATTCAGAATTTCATTTTCTGTAATTTTATTAAGTTTTAATGTTCAATAATTTTTATAAGGCATAAATAAATTGATTCACGTGATATTTTAATTAGGGTTGTAAAAAAAAATGCTGGAAAATATGATAAAAAATTTATTAATTTATATAATCCTGTTTATAATAATATATGCCTTACATCAGAAATGTCCAATACAATATTACTATAAAAGCGTTTTTATATAAATAATAGTTTTATTATTATATAATCTTTTTTAGTTTTATTTTATTTCTAAATGCAAAAAGACAATTATATATATATTCATTTTATGATAATATATTGAGATGGTTATGCATCTCATGGTATACAACAACATCCTAGTATATATATATATATATATATATATATATATATATATATATATATATATATATATATATATATATATATATATATATAAATTGAAAGGAAAAGTAAAAATGAACACAGACAAAAAAGTTATAGATACACTGGAATAACAATTAAGAATTAAATTTAAATTAAAAAAAAATTATTATAAATTAAACATTTAAAAAGATCTAATTAATATTTTATTAATTCTGATTTTGAAATTAAAACAAACAAGTTTTTATGTTACAGTAAATATACTGATATTTATAAAATTCCACTATCTATTTTGGTTAGATTAATTTTTTTTTTAAATTAAAGCTTATATAACATATTTTGTTCCTAAAAAGTTGTTTTTGAAAGGATTAATATAAATTGAAAAGAGTTATTACCTTTTTTTAAATTAAGATAAAGAAAACTTGCTTTTAATTACTATATATTTTTAATTCTACACTGACTATAAAAACACTGAAAACAAGATTAGAGTGTTTTTAAAGTTTTTAGTTTACTGATTATGACAGCATGAAGACTATGAACTTATAACTGAAGGCAAGAGACAGTGCAAGTCTAGCTGCTGTTACTAGTTTGAATTCCCATGGAAGCAAGAAACAGGTTTTATGTTGTTCATAGCCCATATATATGTGTATTAGATGGTACAGAGACTGAAGGGAACTCACTGCAAAGCAACAGTTACCAGATTATACTTTCCTGAAGGTGATCATAAACATTCTATTGCTTTGAAGGGACCAGCTTATCCAGAAATTCTATCAGGTTGCTGAAGTAGTTTATAGATATGCAGAAAAGCACAGACAAATATACTGTCATATATATATATTGTGTCCTTTTATTTAGGTCCCTGTAGTTAATAATTCCAAAATTTTAAATGATAATACATTTGGTATTAAAATCTTAACAAGTGGCTTTCAATAAAGATTGTTTTGAATACATTGGGAAATTTGCTTGAGTGGAAATAAGATTTCAAACCCAGTCTAGGTTTTGACTAGACTAAAATAACAATTTAAAAGTATGGTTATTATTTGGGAGATAAATATATTGCTATTTTATTGTTGTTGAATAGCAATAATAAAATAAATAAACAATTCAATCAAATTTATAAATCTTGTAAAATAAATCATTATAGTAAATTACTTAAGCATATTTTTTTATGTAGTATATCTAAAGCTGTCTTAAATAATAATGGATAGTTATTATAAATGAAGCCAGAGGGGGTAATACTAATTATGCATACCAAAATTATTGGCCAATTCACTCCCACAATGCATCAGAAAAACAAGCTATATATTATCTAATCTAGTTGTAGGGAGGTTGACTAATTAAGATAACAAGAACTAAGTAACCACAAAATTCCAATCTGATTTAAAATAAAAAAACAACAACTAAATATCAGAAAATTCTGAAATCTAATTCAATGAAAGGATAATATCTGGCTATCTACAAATGTTGGAATAGAAAATCTCAAAACCTTGCAGTCATTTAAACACTATTCTTCTATTGATTGATAATTCTAAGAAGTTATACAGAAGGAGAAATGGAAACCTTATGCATCCTAACTGTCTCTCCTAAATCTTATTTTAAACCCAGGAAAATTCAAGAGAAAGTAAGCATTTGCTTTTACTCTATTTATACATGTAAACTTTTATCTTTAAAAATAACGCACAAATTATTTACTCATAAACTAAGAAGTTGATAATGTTTGAATTTCGTGCCCTTCTTATTACCTAGCAAAACAATGTTATGTGCTTGTAACTTTAAAAAAAATTAATAATAATAATAATAATTTGAAATAATTTTGAATACAAGTGTTATGATATATATAGCAAATAAATTACAAAGTCATTTTTTTTGTTTGAATCATCTAACTTTTAATAAAGTAAAAATGAAAATAATTGCGTGATTTTATTCTCTATATTGTCTGCATATTTTTATAGCAGGAACCTATGTAATGATAAAAATAATCAATTATCAATTAATTAAAATGCTAAAAATGTCATAGTGATAATTGAATAAATTCTTTCTAATATTGAGAATCACATCATACTTTGCCAATAAGAATGGAATGAAATAAATATTTATTTTAAAGTTATATTGAGAAATATACATCGTTATAATAATGTTTTACAATATTAGAATATATTCCAACTGTTTAAACATTGCTACACATATATGTATTACTGTGTAGGGAAGAATAAAATTAACAAAGAGTTTTAAAAGAAAAGGAAAGATAAATATGCTAAGTGTAATAAAATTCCACTAATTTTTCAAGGAAATATTATCTTGATTTTAAATGTAATAAATGATTCTTGTTATACTTCATTTGAAACGCTTACAGAATAAATCAATAAAGATTTTAAAAAAAGTTGTTTTGAAGAATACAATAGCTCAAAGAATTATTCAGGAAATTTTCTATAGAAAAGTAGATAAACTTATCTTTTAAGTCTGCTACAATTGGAAGTATGAATTTTCATCGCTCTGTTAATTATCGATACTAAAACTATCAAATAATTTTTGCTTTTGGATAAGTGTTAAATATTGCTCATTCCACACCCAACAGGAGAATAAAAAAATATATGCATTATCTGGAATGTTTGCTAATCACAATATTAATTCTTATTTTAACTTACCACAATGGAATAACTTGGATGAAGAGGATAAAATTTAATGGATAAAAGTGTACTCTTATTTTTTTTTTTATTACTGCTGTGTTATATATATTACTTACGTAATGTGTTCTTTGGAAATTTTGTTTATAAAACATATATGTTTTGGTTTTGGCATGAAAAATAAATATATATATTGGGTTAAAGAAAAAAAAATGTGTAAAATATACACATCTATTTTATGTATATTTTTTTTAGTTAAGGGAAAACCAGAAAATAGATATATATCATTTATCTAGAGAGTGATAAAATATTTACTTCTCTCATATTTTGAAACCAATTATAATGTATATTATTAAAGAGGTGAATATGCAAACATTTTTATCAAATATATACTGTATACTAGAATGACCGAATTATTTTCTTATATAAAAGAAAATTTGATATAAACCTTTTTTTTCATTTTGTAATTTTCTATAGAAATGAACTTGTCCACTTTGAATACAAATACAGGTTTGATCTTTATGCTTACATAAATTGTGCTCTCTCTCTAACAAAAGAATAGTTGTCATTCTAAAATGATTAATGATCATTTGACATAGGTATTTTGGTTTGTCTGTTGATACATTAATGGTTTTACAGTGTAAAATGGAGTATGTATATCTCCACTGTTATTGTTGGTATTGTTTTATCTTGCTATAATTTGAGGATGATTAGTGACAGTTTTTAGTTACTGGGATGTTCCAATAAAATGACATCCAATAGATTAATATTTATATGGAGCATAGGCTGATGGAGTGTCACCTATGGCTAATTTCATGAGAGGAAAATTGGTAGAGGCTAAGTACTAATTAATGCTTATAAGCATAAATAATCCTAGAAAGAAAGGATATCCATGGTTTGAATTCTATGTTTTTGTGATGAGGCAGAGCCCACACATGTATTCCCATAGAGAGGTATTAGAATTAACCATATTATTATACAACTGTCATGTTGTTTTTATAAAGCCTCCCTTTTTAGTGTTAAATTCCTCATGATGATATAGAGTTAGTTTTTCCACTGTGTATGGTGAAGTATAAGAGGTCAAACTCATATAGCAAGTATAAAATAATATTAGATTTAGGAACACTCATCTAGCATAGTGTTTTCTTCATTGAAATAGTGTTTATGATGTTGTATGATCATCATCAGTTATAGACAGACCAAACCAAGATCTATTTATAATTGTAGAATTTTAAATGTAAAGTAAGAGATGCACATTGGCAGCATGGATTCATCTTCATCAAATAATGATGTGACAGTAGAATTGTAAGATCAGTTACGTATTCAAGGGTTGAACTGTGGACATAGGTAATGCTTAATAAGATCTATGTGTATTTGACTTTTAATGTCTAGTCTTCATTTAAGGCACTAAACTTATTCATTTCAAATTTAAATAAGTTAGTAATTGCATAGAATATGATAATTGCCCTTATCATATTCTGATAAAAGAAAGGGTTTTAAGAGAATGCAATATTTTTAAAATTTTTTCTGAATTCTAAATTTATACTTGGTGCATGTCCTAAAGTTCTAAATATACTGCTAGTTTTGTAATTTAAGTGCTAGTCAGCTTAAATAAGTTTTATTATCTTATTCTTTAAAATAGGCTAAAGAGTAACAAATGATATTGTGAATATTATTTTCTAAGCAGGTTATATCATTTGCTGAGTATATAGTCAATGGGAGACCAGGTATTTTCCCATCCATAAATTATTTTAATATATTAGTTTTATTTCATGCCATATCTATGAAGTAAAAATTTGTAAATATTGTAAATAAAGTTTGTTGTGTTCTAAAATTTATTTAGTTGCATGTAATCTTATTGCTAATTACCACATATATACACTGTTATTGTTATTGCTATCAACCTATCAGAAGATTATAAATTGAAATCATTATCAACCAATATAGCACTATTCACTATATTGTGCCATATCATAATAATGTTGGTAAGCCTTATAATTTATTGGTACATCTAATGCATCATCACACAATAATCTAAATGTTAAAAACTTAGAGTACAGATTATTTTAAGTAATAGATTAAAAGATAACTATAACATTGATTTGATTGATTTAGTTAAATCCGCAGAGCTGTCATTCACTGATCTTGATCACATGGTTTATAATAATTTAAGAAAAGGGAATTTGGTAAGTTATTGTATTTATTTGTTAAAAAGTCATTCCCAGTCGTAAATTTTAAAGCTTATGTTAGTATAAAGTTTATGAGTAATTGCTAAATATAATTCTTAAATTGAGTTTATATTGAGAGCTGTTGTGTGCATTATGTTTGGGTAGTGGTAAAATCCCTCTTACTGACCCAAATATATGTTGTATAATAATTTTGAGTGTTAGAACCCTGAGAAGAATTAATTGTTAAGTTTCAAGATAGAATTTAAATTTGTAGTAAATTTTATTGCTAGTCAATTATTATAGTTGAACATGAAATATATTACTTTCACTGTTTTATGAAAGTCAACCAAACTTTAAGGTAGAAATTATATTTTTTTTTTTTGGTATAAAATGTATAATTTGTTTTAACTTCATGATAAATATTCTGGTTGTGTCAAGCTTGAAATCCCTATTTTTATTTAGCTTATTTTTTTTTTACCATTTAATACCATATTAGGTTATAGTTTAAGATTTCAGTCTCCATCATTAACATTGTTCTTCAATTTCATCTTGATCCATTCTTTTATTTATTCATTCTCATTTGACATTAATTCATTATTATAATTGATTAATCATACATTAACTTTTATTCTTTTATCATCTCAACTATTCATTAACTCTTATTCTATCATCATCTCAATCATTCCTGATTCTCTTACATCTTTCTCTTCATTCTTAGACTCATTTCATTCCACTATTTAATTATTACTTCTTTCCATCATCCATTTAGTCATTTACATCATAATTTACTCATTATTTCATTTATAGGTTTAATTTTGTAATCATTCCAGAGATATAATTATTAGTTATTTATTAGTTTGCTGAATATCAAATTTAACTCATCTCATTTTGTTTGTGTGGATTTCAGGGCTGGTTTGACCAGAAGTTATTATCTTTATTAGTCACCTTGTGATCTTCTTTAGATCAACAGTTTCATGCTAGTTTTATTTAATCCAGGAATCATTTCATTAGTATTACATTTTCATGTCTTTATGCTCATATTCTTGATAATGAGAGTACGATAGGTTGCATAAGAGAATTTAATCACTACAATGTGTGGTATGAGTCATTGGTGACCAGTTAGATCCGGAAGCTAGGTTACAGTTGTGATTATGATTCTTAAAACATGTGGTTTGATTGATTTATATCACAGCGATCTGGGAGGTTACAATATATATATTTTATATATCCAGAAGTAAGGGTACAATATATATATATATATATATATATATTATAAGAGACAGCTGGTAAGCAGAGTAGTATTACAAATTGTGCTCTTTTTATTGATACACCCATCAAAAACAAATTTGGAATAAATTTTAAGGTGCATAATTTTAAATTTTATAAAGTCCAAAATATTTATTTATTAAACTATGAAAAATAACACTTATTTTAGTTATTACAGGGTTTGAACTTGGGCTTAGTTAATTTAAAATAGTATAAATGTTACAAATCTTAGGTAAAATATTTATTTCCAAATGTATATAAAAGATAAAATAATAAACTATAAATTAATAACATTTTATAATAAGTAATCTTTTGATAATATTTAAAATTGTAGGCAGTTCAAATCTAATCTCATAAATGAAAATATGTGTTATATTAGTTGGGTAATTATGTCTGTGCACATCTGGTATTATAAAGCAATGACTATTTCTGGTGAAATCTTAATTTATGTTTCAAAATAAATAATTAATATTTATGTTATGGATTTTGTGATTAAAAGTTCATGAAATTAATCTCAGATCTAGTTTGTACAAAATAAAATCAAAATGATCTAAATTGATGTAAAGTAAATTGTACTATTATTCAATTCATGAAAGGTATTTTTATTATTAGTAGTAAATATTTTAAACAGATAATATTTGTTTTTAAAATAATTAAACTTGTATATAACTAGTGAGTAGAAGAATTAACCAATTGGAGATTGTAATTTGGAATAAATGAACAGTCAGCAGACAATGTTTTAAAAAAAAATGGGAGAGAAAATTTAAAAAAAGTAACTTGGTTTTGTCTCTAAAAGTTTGCCCAAATTCTTTTAAATCTTTTTATTATTTTTTTAAAAAAGTAATTGATTATGATTTTCTTAAAAATTTAAAACTATATATATTATAAAGTTTTGTAAAAATGCAGAAGTAAAATAAAATTAAATCTACTGCAAACTCAACAATTTAATAATTTTATGAAAATATCTTGGAGTCATTACATTGAAAAAAATATTAGAAGAATGAAAGGAAAAAGTTGTACATTTGTGCCAAAGTGTTGTCAAATAATACATGATCTTATGTTAATACATAATTTAATTAATAAGCCAGGTGAAGTATTTATGCATCATGGCTATTATAGTAATTGGGCAAGATTAAATTGGAATTGATGGATGAATAAAAAGATAATTATTCCTAACAAAATTAAGTATACATTTTTAAAGATAATTAAAACTAAATTAGTAATGAATAATAATGGAAATATTTGTGCATGGTCAAGTATACATAATATTAAAAGATAACATATAAAAGTGTATCTGAATGAAAATTTTAATGGTAGAAAATATATAAACAGACCCATATTAAGTTTAGTATAACTTTCATGTAGAATAAAATTTTATGATGAGTAATATATATGGTAAATGAAGGATTAAAAGTTAGAAGGATGTATGGATGTAATACAAGACAAATGTAAAAGGAAAACATTAAATGAAGATTATAATTATACTTGTAATAAATCATAGTGGTCTGCTTGGAAAATGAAAGAGTTATTTATCAAAACTGTAAATGAAAAAAAAAAAACAAGATAAGTATAAGAAATTAAATAATCACTGAAGACAATTAATAAAGAATAAATATTTATGGGAGCATAATGATTTGAATAAATTAATGAAATAAACATTAGCTTATTGGAGAATATAAAATGTATATTGAAGATAATGTTATTCTACTTTTAAAGAGAAGGTGTAAAATTCTATATTTTAAATGATAATATTGACCAAGAGTACATAAGAAATAATGCAAAGACAAGTATAATAAACATGGGAAGTATCTAAATAAAATATATTATGCAAATTGAAAATAACCTTTGATTGTTAAGAAGAAAAAAGAGAAACTAAAGCATTACAAATAACTTGCTGGCATTGGAATTTGGTAATTTTTTTAATGAGAACGAAAGGAGCAGAAGTGAGAGTAATATTGATGCATAACTAGTCTGAAGCATTTGGAATGAGTGGAATACCATTAAACATTAAATTTTTTTAAAGATAAACTTGTACTTTAAAAAAAAACTTGTAACATAATATTTATATATAGTTTAATTTTATATTTTAAAATAATTGTTATCAATATGGGGGGATAAGTCAATAAATAGAGGAATTAATAATTAATTTGATTTGTTTAGTTATGCAATTAATTGTTTAAATAAAATAATAGTTTTTATTTCACCTTTGATTAATAATTAATTGAGATTGCACTTTACGCAAAAAAAGTGAAGCTTGTCTAAATCTTACAAAGTTATATGGCTTAGCGCTTTCGGAGACCTTGAGTCTCCATAATCATAACCTATTTTTAACTGAAGTTTAGTTGTGGTTTATGTAAAATTTATGCAAATTTTATAATGACCATTTTCTGGAGATTGCAAAGCATGACTCCTTCCGGTTTATTGCATAATTATCATTTGCAATAAAATATACCTCTTTGATTTTTCATTTCACATCATTGCATTCAGTGCACAGTGCCCTTGCTATAAATAATGATGAAAACAGATCCATATTCTTCGAGCACCAAAATACAACCGGCCATATGTTTGAACCCACTATAGCAAGGGCACTATGCACTGAATGCAATGATGTGAAACGAAAAATCAAAGAGGCATATTTTATTGCAAATGATAATTATGCAATAAACCAGAAGGAGTCATGCTTTGCAATCTCCAGAAAATGGTCATTATAAAATTTGCATAAATTTTACATAAACCATAACTAAACTTCAGTTAAAAGTAGGCTATGATTATGGAGACTCAAGGTCTCTGAAAGCGCTAAGCCATATAACTTTGTAAGATTTAGACAAGCTTCACTTTTTTGCGTAAAGCGCAATCTCGATTAATTAATTGTTTAAAGTTTTTATTTTATTAAATATTATTAGATAATTAAAATAAATGGATATGAACAATGAGATAGTGGAATACACATGTAAAAGTAGTTACATATATGTATTATAAAAAAGGGGATATGTCTGTGTTTGAATATAATAATGAAAATGATAAATGATGATATTTAAATTTTGATCTTATGTTTAACTGCTAATAATTTAATATAATTGTAATAGAGTCATAACTAATTCTAGTCTGTAATTATTTATAGGTGATTATTTATAAGAAAGTTATGAAATGGGTATAGTTGAAAATAGGAAGGTAGTAAATAAATTGTTTATAAAATGAAGATAGGGATTTTTATTTTAGGATGCACCAAAGATGATCTATCAACATTTAGCTTAATATCACAAATTGTAAATGAAAATTAGTTCAGGAGGAAATAAGTTGTCATATTTGATAGTGTACAGTATAAAAGTCTCATTTGTTGTATTTTATTATAGAATTTGATAATAAGATCATAGAAAAATTAAATGTGATATCAGAAAACAACTTAATGATTTCATAATTATCGTACTAATATCTTCTTAATAAAAGATAAAAGAAAGATCAAATGATAAATATCATAAAATATAAAATAGATAAATATGTGATATTTTATAGCATTACATAAAATCATTGTAGTGAAGAAAAAAACAATAGCTCTTATTGTAAAAAGAAATTATTAAACTCAGGTGCTTATTATACATGTATATAAATTTTAATGCACAAATACGCGCACAACAACCGAGCTTCATCAGGATTAAATAACAATATATTATAAACTCAAAATAATTATAATATCTAAAGAATAATGCCCGAGCGCTTTCAAGAGAACTTAGCTCTCATAATCATGGGCAACAAAGAATAAGCATAGCATGTTGGTATATGCTAAAATATGCTGATATATGTAAATTAGTTGAAAATAAATGCGTCAGCTCTAAATGATCCATTTCTTAGAGATTTTGTAACACGCATCTTTCCTATTCATAGCCTTATCATCAATAGCAATAAAACATGCTTCTTTAACTTTTCTCTTAATGTCATTTCTCTCCCTGCAAACTATTCTTGAATTTTTAGGTTCACATGCATGACCAGCTGATTTCTGATGTATTGCAAATATTGAGTTGGGCCTTATTGTAAGAATATCTGTGCTGGGATAGTCTTGTAGAAAGAGTTGCTTTTGTTTCCCCATAGTATGATGCCATGCAGTTATTTTCTGGACATGAAATATTATATACGGCCTGAGAGGTGTTGTTGGGTGTTATAATGTCTTTGGTGTTATTAATAATTCTATTTGTATTAGGGGGTGTATGAAAGCTTAGTTGAAATTCTTTATTAAACACTGAGTAAAATTTTCTATGGGTAGTTGCAATATATGGTAACAAAATTCTATTTTTCTGCTGCTTAATAACATTGCTGTTTAATTTACTGTAAAATTGTCTAATCTTCCTATCAATTGTGTAATGCTTGAAGCCGAAATCTAATAAATCGTTTCTATATAAGATTAAGTTTGCTCTTTTGTCTGATTCAAATCTGCAAAGTTGCTCATTCCTATGCAAGAAAGACACTAAACCAGCTAATTTATGAATAGAAGGCATGTTTGAAGTAGGTTGAATATTGCCTCTTTTTTCTATTGGTTTTATAATCATTATATAATTTAGTCTTTGATCTTCTCTTTGCACATACATATCCAAGTATTTAGTTTTCCCTTCACGATCTTCCATTTCTGTGTTTAGCTTCAGCTGCGTACTGCCTTGTATGTCCTGTTTAATTTTATCTATAATTTCTTCAGTAGCAGTGATGAAAAGGTCGTCAACGTATCTTGTGTATACAATTAACTTAAGTGTTTGTTCATATTTAGGAATAATACTTTGGTACTGAACAAAGGCCCTAGATTCGTTGGTAGCAATTGGAGTTTCCCAAAGTTTGAATTAATAGCTGATATTGAAGTGGGTTTGAATAACAACCCAAATAAAGATATGTATGTAACGCAGATTGCCAAGACCATATACCAGAATACACTCAAGATTAATACAAATAACTGGAATACAAAATTAGCGCACCCTAAGAAATTTTTAGATACTGAACGAATAGTCTGCATGAAGGAAGATAAGGGCCAGAGATTTGTGCTTAGGAGTAGAGAAAATTTTAACTTCAAAGTTAACCAGCAAATTGAAAAACTGCAATTCAAAAGAATAGCTAGTTTCAATAATAACTTGAACAGGAACAAATTTATTGCCTCTATTCTCAAGACACATTGTAACAAAGCTATATCAAAAACGGAGTATTATAAACTATATCCTTCTGCCACTATTCTACCACGGATTTTTGCAAATGCAAAAATGCACAAACCCAATGTTCCTTTACGCTTAATGCTGGATTTTGGGGTGCACATTATTTTAGCACAGCTAAATTAATAAATCGTTGGCTGATTGACAGTATTGGATTTGGAAGATATAGTATCAAATCTTCATTTGAATTTGTAGCCAGAATTAAGGACAAAATTTAAACCCAGAAACTAAAATTGCAGTGCTTGATGTCACTGAGTTATACGGATCAATTAATAGAAATAGGTCCATTGATATAGTAAAAGAAGAGCTTATGAACAACGATGTGGATCAAAAAAAGATAGCTTTCATAATTGATTTCTTAAAATGGCTTAACAACAACATTGTGGCAACATTCAATAATCAATGTTACCAAATGAACGATGGATGGCCGATGGGATTACCCATGAGCGGTATCATCTCAAGTATCGTACTTAATTATTTTGAAAAAAGTATTATTCCTAAATATGAACAAACACTTAAGTTAATTGTATACACAAGATACATTGACGACCTTTTCATCGCTGCTACTGAAGAAATTATAGATAAAATTAAACAGGACATACAAGACAGTACGCAGCTGAAGCTAAACACAGAAATGGAAGATCGTGAAGGGAAAACTAAATACTTGGATATGTATGTGCAAAGAGAAGATCAAAGACTAAATTATACAATGATTATAAAACCAATAGAAAAAAGAGGCAATATTCAACCTACTTCAAACACGCCTTCTATTCATAAATTAGCTGGTTTAGCGTCTTTCTTGCATAGGAATGAGCAACTTTGCAGATTTGAATCGGACAAAAGAACAAACTTAATCTTATATAGAAACGATTTATTAGATTTCGGCTTCAAGCATTACACAATTGATAGGAAGATTAGACAATTTTACAGTAAATTAAACAGCAATGTTATTAAGCAGCAGAAAAATAGAATTTTGTTACCATATATTGCAACTACCCATAGAAAATTTTACTCAGTGTTTAATAAAGAATTTCAACTAAGCTTTCATACACCCCCTAATACAAATAGACTTATTAATAACACCAAAGACATTATAATACCCAACAACACCTCTCAGGCTGTATATAATATTTCATGTCCAGAAAATAACTGCATGGCATCATACTATGGGGAAACGAAAGCAACTCTTTCTACAAGATTATCCCAGCACAGATATTCTTACAATAAGGCCCAAGTAGACCCAAATTGCAACTCAATATTTGCAATACATCAGAAATCAGCTGGTCATGCATGTGAACCTAAAAATGCAAGAATAGTTTGCAGGGAGAGAAATGACATTAAGAGAAAAGTTAAAGAAGCATGTTTTATTGCTATTGATGATAAGGCTATGAATAGGAAAGATGCGTGTTACAAAATCTCTAAGAAATGGATCATTTAGAGCTGACGCATTTATTTTCAACTAATTTACATATATCAGCATATTTTAGCATATACCAACACGCTATGCTTATTCTTTGTTGCCCATGATTATGAGAGCTAAGTTCTCTTAAAAGCGCTCGGGCATTATTCTTTAGATATTATAATTATTTCGAGTTTATAATATATTGTTATTTAATCCTGATGAAGCTCGGTTGTTGTGCGCGTATTTGCGCATTAAAATTAATAGCTCTTATTTTGAATTTTCTTATATTTTGAAGCATAATCTATAAGGGGTAATAAATGCAAATCAAATCCATAAAAAGGGGACTGATTATTTAACAAATACACATGACTTTGTTATATAAGAATTAAAGTTAAATGTAACAACAACATCCTATTGTATGGGAAGAGAGTTTTTAATTTTAAATATCTCATTGTAATTAAGGGGAATAGAAATGTTCAAATGTTTATATGTGTTACTGTATTATATTGTTATATAATGTTATCAATATTGTTATTTATTAAGTTACTTAGTAGTTTAAAATAATTATTGAAATATCTTGTAAACAATATTATTAAAGTTAATATTAAAATAATAAAAAAAATCAAGTCAGATGTCACATGACTTAATTTAATAAAGCTCATATAAAGTTAATATTTTAAAAATTAAATTAAGAATTTAAAGTTGCATTTCTTTTGTTAAAATCATCATCGTTATATAATCATCAGAAAAAATGAACTGTAATATACACATTAAACAAAACATATAGTTTAAGATTCGAAGGAGAAATTAATTCAGTACAAGATATTGCATAACAATTATTTGGAAAAATATTTTTTAAATGGGATCTTAAATTATTGCAAACTGCCTTGATCATGTAAGTCATTGATTAAATATATTGTAAATTTATTAAAGTATGTTTATTTGTAGGAAATCAGAGAGTTATAAATTATGATTACAATTTAGATAACAATAGTTATTTACTAAATACAAAGTAAATTAATATACTATTCATGCATAAACCTGCATATATATGTAATGTATGTGGGATTTGAACTTAGACTTTCACACAACCCCCAACTCTTCATGGTATCTCATATTGCTGACCCACCTAATCTCATACATGTTGAAAAGATAAATAATCACCAATATCATATTTCATGCTAAACCAACAATCATCAGTTGGTCCAGATTACTATCTTCACACATATATACAATCAGTGTTCAGCTTTATCTTAAGATAGCCAATCTTCATACTTTAATGGACAAGGTTCAAACTACTCCAATTTCACAACTGTTCAGTCTTTCATTTTATTGAAAATCTGATGATGAAATGTTCAAAGCCCATGTTAGTTCCAGGGTTATCATCCTATCCATGTTGACATTAAGTCATTCTGACCCGTCATGTACAGGAAAATAATCCATTTTTACATACACATGCCAGGGATGGGCAGACCTTTGTGCACTATGTTTCAACATGTAAATTAATACATTATACAGGCTTAAAACTGTATATGTATATATATGTAATGTATGCGGGATTCAAACTCAAACTTTTATATGACCCTCAACTTTCCTTGCCATCTCATATTTCTGACCCATCTGATCACACACATGTTGAAAAGATAGTTGAAAAGATAGATAATCACCAATATACATATTTTGTGCTAAACCAACACTCATCAGTTGGTCCAGATTACCATTTTCACACATATATGCAATCAGTGTTCAGCTTTGAAAAAGCATAATATAAGGTGAGACAAAATTGTCATCATCACAAACAATGGGTATCCTAATTTGACTTGAAAAAATACCAGATTATTAAAAAGAATAAGTAATAAAATGAAATGTATTCCAGAAAAATAAATAATTTTTTTACATTGTATAATTCATTAAGAAATTCTTTGCAAAAGAGTTCTAAAACTGAAGCATGTTATATCAATTGTAATGAAAGTAGTTAATTTTATTTATGGAAGAGCTTTAAATTACAAACAATTCATAACATTTTTGAAAGAAATTGAATGTGACTTTATTGATATTCCACATCATAAGAACGCAAGACAGTTTAATTTTGCAAAAGTGTTAAAATGATTTCATGATTTGTTGGATAAAATTGTTAACTTCTTAAATGTTAAAGACTAACTTAATGAATTTTGTGAATTAAAAGATGAGCAATGGCTAAATAACTTTTTCTTTTTCATTGATATATTAACATATCAAAATGAATTAAATTTATCATTATGAGAGAAAGAATTATATAATTATAATATATATACAAATATCACATCATTTATGACAAAACTAAAGTTATTTTTACAACAATTTCAAAAGAAACCTTAACTCACTTTCCAATCTTGCAAAAAAGCAAAAAAAAACACTTAAAATATGCTAATTTTAAAAAATATGAGGCAATAATAGAAGAATTTGCTAGGAGATTTAAAGGTTTTCACAAAATATTTAAAGATGTAGCTTTAGTAAGCCTACTATTTACTTGTAATGTCACCACTACACCCCTTACATCCAGTTAGAGCTGATAAATTTACAATCAAAATTAATATTTAAGAACAAAGTTGCTGAAAAAACAAGAACATTTTTATGTCTTTTTAAATCCAAAAATGTTTAAAACTATTTTGAATAATGCTCAGAAATATTTGACATTCTTTGGATCAGCATAACTATGTGAAGCTACACTTTTTTAATGAAGAATACAAAGAGCAAAATCAGTTCATAAATAATGGTTGAAAATTTAAAAGCTATTCTACAAATAGCCATTTGTGAATTGAATTTCAGTTTTGATGCAGTCATAAACTAGGAGCATTCCAAATTCAATTCCTCACATTAAAGCTTTTGTAACTATAAGTTTTCTTTATTTACTTTGTTATCATAACAATAAAAATGTTTGTTACAAATTTTAGTTTTTATCTATAATCGATTTCTAATTAGATTAAAATATGTTTTTTGATAATTCTAGTAAATTAACTCCTTTTAAGTTCCGAATTTTTTTGTTGAATCATTCAATCTATTTCATCCTGCATTATGATAAGAAAAGTTCATTTGTCCCACTGATGAAACAAGTTACCCATTTCTGATTTTCTCGAGATATCAGTATGTTATAGTTTCTTGGTGAGGACCCTGTACGATAAACCCCTACAAAGCATTAAACCACCATTAGCAGTTTATATTATGCTTCTAGGTCATGTATATTAGAATATTCCTTCAACAAATGGTTGGCAACAACCATTAATATTAATGTAATAAAAAACGAAAATCTGTTAAAGTTAATAAAATAGATTTATTGTAAATTTACTGAACACACCAAGTAAAGTTTATTAAAAATTTATCACTTTATTTTTTAATATATACTTGAAATAAGACTCTATAATCACCTTAAATAATACAACTGTGATATAACATTTATTGATTAAATACTTCAATGGGTATTAAGTTGAAAACCTTTAGTCATTAATATCATCTAAAGGCAATCATAGAGCAAATCTTTTAATGACAATAATTTCAATGACTAAAATAATAAATCAATGAGTAGGCATGTATAAGACGAACTTGGGATGTGTGTACATATATATTTTCATTTTACTAAGAAGACAACAACAATACACATTATATTTTAATATTCATCACATGCAAACATATATTACATTAGTACTTAGATAAATATGCATTTCAGCCTGCATAAAAAGATCATCATCATCAAAGACCTTAGTAATAAGACAGAATACCCTATTTATAAAAATCTGAATTATAGAAACAAAATCATCATGCAAATAATTAACCATACTGAAATATACTTTAAAATTTATAGATAAGTATGGAGATTATATTTGCAGAAATACACATCAAAATACATTATGAAACAATGCATAAAATCTTTGGTATCTATTTTCTAAACACATATAATATTTTTATAGTGTATGGTATATATGTAGTTGTGACAAATACCAGTTTGCTTAAAGCTTTAATTAAAAGTCTAGTCTACGTCAACGATATCTCCACAAAATCAGCATCCTGCACTCGCGTTACAGCCGCCAATAACTCTTCACTTTATTATTTTTTTTAAAACAAATTATTTAAATGTTGGTCATACTAAACTATTTTAAAATTAAATAGTCTTCAGAGATATCTATTATTCTTTTATCATTTAAAACAATTTACATCATTTTGAGGATGATTTGTAAGAGTTAAACTATTGATTTTAATTCAATATTTCTTTTCAATAAACAATTTAGTAATGAAGTTTAACTCCCAAAAGTATCCTATTAATATTTTTGTGATATATCTTAAACTATAATTAATGAATTGTTGACTAATAATCAATAATGCATTGATTTAAAAATTAGAGATTGGATTAATATATATAAAACAGAAATGACTTAAAAATTTGACATAAACTAATGACTTGATAAACCTAAATTTAAAAGAAAAGTTGATTTAAATTTAATTTTAAGTTCATAACAGCTATAAATTAAAATGATTTTTTGAGTTTTATATCTACGAGTAGCTGTCAACACAGTTTCATCATCAGTTACAGAACTCTGTTTAAAATGCATTGATGAGGTTAAAATTATAGGATCTAGTATTTTTTTCATAGAAGATTTAAAATATTTATAGCCACAATCAGATTTGCAGTGTCACAGTTAGTTTTCAATTATTTGATGAGTATATCAGTGATGTTCAAGGTATTAATGGCTGTCATGCAGTTAAACTCATTCTAGAATAAGAATGAAACTGTTTCAGATAATATGCTCTATATACTCAAATAGAACTTAAGTGTAAACTAACAATGCATGGTAGCTTAACATGATGTTACAAAAATATTCTTTAGTTACACATTGATTTTGACAATATGATAATAAACCAAGTGATACATATCAGTTTTAGAGTAATTAAATTTAATAAACAATGTGATATAAATTTTTAATTCTGATTTTAATTAATCTGATATCATGTAATTTTTCTGGAAGTTGTTACTTAAATTCTGCTCAAGTAACTTCTTCATCTAAAGACACTATTAAACTTATAAAAGATAATTTTTTTTTTCTCTCTGCAAACCAAATTTTAAAACATGAATTATATAACTTAATTTTTAAAAAAAATCTAAGTTAAAGAATATTAAAAAGTATTTTAGGTAACATATTTAAAACTCACTATATCAATGTGTGTGCAACATTTATTAAAATAAGATTGTAACCTGTTATGATAATTAAGAATCTGCATCTGATGTTTTCCTGAAGATTTGTGAATATATTAACCTATGAGCTATTACTAACGGTTGAATATAATTTAAAGTTAATTTTTTCTGAAGGTATTGAACACTTATTATTAGATGATGGACACAGTCCAACTAATAAATACAGTCTGCATTCTGATGTTTAAATACTATTTTTCTTTTCCTCTAGCCAATCTAGTTAAATTTTGAGATGGCTATCTATCTCAAATTTTCCCAATTGGAGTTAAAAAAAATTGCTCTCAATATGCAATTTAATCTCCCATAGATAATCTTCATTTTATGTATTATATTACCTTATTATTTAATTGTATTTCTATTTAGATGTAACCTATGTTGTGGTTTTTAATGTTTACTATTATTCTATCTCTCTTATATAACAGCATTTTCAAATTGTTCTTCTTTCATTCTCAGTTGTAATCAAACTTTATCTAGTGTTTCTTTCTTTTGTGGTAACTGTGGATAATGCTTTTCTGTCCTGTGAGTATTTAGTTTATCTTTTTTCTGTTATGAAGAATAAAATTGATGACCAGAAATATTTTTTCTGATCAAATCTTTCTGGGTGTCTAATGTATAAATAATGATTTTCCAATGCCCAATCTTGATATTTAATTCAGACTGTAGGTTTTTTTTAACCATTATATTGATCACCTTGTATTTCATATATTTATCTTTTGCATCAAGCCTAACTTTATTTGCATTAGAATATACTCTACTTTTGATTTGTCTACTTGCTCTTGTTTTTTCATTCCTTCACACCTTCTATATTTTGTTTCATTTGTTTTGGGTCTTCTATTTTTTTTAAATTTATCCTGTACATCTTCAATAATTTTTTCTATTATTTTAATATAATTTTTATCCTGATCTCTTTTGATTCTTTTCTCTAAATTGTTTGTTGCATCTTCTTTTTTTGTTTTAATTCCTCTATTTTATCTTGTACCATTTCATATATTATTTCCATTTGCTTCTGCTTACTTTCTAGATTTTAATTTGATTGTTCTAAGCAATCTTATATTATATGCTTTTATTGTTCTGGTTCATTATCTATAGTTTGATCTCCTTGCTTATTTTGTTACTTCTTTCTTTGACAGCTTTTCTCCAATGGTATTTTCATTTTTATATATTGTAAACAGCTGCATAAAAATTCTTTATTTTTATCTTGTACCCCAAAAGTTAAAAAATCTCAATGTGTCTATAAAAAAAGATTAATCCTAATAAAAGGTACAAATAAATCATTTCCAGAAGGTGGATATGCATTTGTAATCATATCAATTGGTTTTTTGTCTATCCAAAACTAGTAATTGAAGGCTACTATCTGTATCAATAATAAAATGAGTTACCTCTTTATTTTACATTTGTTGTGTATACTAGTGATGTTTATATTTTTTGTGCATACCAGTGATGCTATCTTGTTATATTTATTGTCTCACAGAGATATAATTTATTTACATATAGTTCATTTGCTAGCTATAGACTTGAAAATAATGTGATGCAAGATGTGGCAAACTACTGACTCCACAGCATGAGTAGCAAGACATAGCAAGAATTATGATTTGATCCTTTGCATGGGTACAATTCACTATGGTATGCATAACCATTATGACAATGACCACACACACTACTTGAAACCTCTCTTTATTTGTTTTAAGAGTTTATATTTTCACATAGTACTATGCCCAGTAAATTTTGTGATTGCTTTTTCAACTATAACCTTTCTGTGCATCTGATAAGGTCTTAAAATTTACATTGGCTTCTCTATAATACCTTAATTGTATATATAAAAATCATTACTTATTATACAAATACAAACTTGGATCAGAGCCCCAAAATTACATTGCATGTAAATCACTACTTTCATTGTATTTGAATTAGAATACAAGTATAATTTATATTCTTCACTGACACATAAATACAAACATATTAATAAATTACACATTTATCAAATAATAAAAAAATTAAAATAATAATATTCAAATAATAAAAAAATTAAAATTGAATATTTATCTATATTATGTTTATTTTTGGGATGAAGGTCTTGAAATTACAACATTATAAAAGCATATTGCATCCATTTTATTATGGACTTTGGCCAATAAAAAATGTACCTTTGTCTTCTTCATGCAATGTAGTAAACTGAGCAGAAAAAATTAAGTGAACTTATTAATAAAAATAGTAATAAAAATATCGAAATTTTGTCCAATTTTAACATGCCATATGTTATTTTAAAAAGAAATTCATATCACAGAGAATGATAGTATTGGTATATCTGTAATCCTTTTGGTTTTCCTACTATTTTAAAAAAAGACAAAAGAAATTTTAATTTCAATGAATCAATGGCAGCGATGCTAACATTTACAAAATCATTATTGAACTAATGTACATATTTTAAAATTTAATATTGTATTAATATATTTAGTTGTTGTACATCATCAAAATATGATTTTGATTATTTGTTGTACTTGATGAAAAACTTTTTTTTTTATTTTGTAATCATTAATGATGAAATTTTTTACTTTGGATATATCATTAATGAAGTACTGATTATCTTGCAACAATGTTGGAAGAAGATTAAATAAAATATTGTACTGAACATTCATTAATTATATTTTAAGTTCATAATCAAAATATTATATACAACAATGTAATATTGTATACAGTATTGTGTATTATGAATAAACTCTGTATACTGTATGATTTTATCATGAAAGTTGCTATTTGCCCCCCCCCCCCAAATCATTTTAAACTTTTTTTAAAGATTGCTATAATGAATAATCGATTGTAAAACAAATTAATAAGTACAAATTGATGATCATAGCTATCATGAATCATATTAAGGTCAAGCATTAAACTAAGTATATGTGTAATTTGATGCTTACTCCCCCCCATCCCAGAATAGATTGTTTCAATATTCAGGGTATTTATAAGTAAGGTATTCTATCATATTATTAAGGTATATGATGATTCTTTGTCCCAGGCCTAAATGCATATTGCTATAAGTACAAACGCAGCATTTGTTTACATATAATAAGTATTAAATGCCTGTAAAAATTTGTATTATTGTTGCCTGCTTGCTAAAATAATAATATATATGCATGTACATCCCAACCTTAGCCAATACATGCCTATTAATTAATTTTATTATTTTAATCATTGAAATTATTAAATCATTAAAAGAATTGATCTGTGGTTATCTTTAGATGATATTAAAAATCCTATATGATAACTAAATGTTGTTAACTTAATACCTATTGAGGTACTTTATCAATAGATATTATATTAGTTGTATTATTTAAAGTTTCTATGGAGCATTATTCTATATATGTGTTCAAAATATAAGATGATAAATTTTTAATAAACTTTGTTTAGTGTAGTCAATAAATTTATAATAAATATATTTTATTTATTTAACTGATTTTTGGTTTTTATTATAGTAATATTATCTGCTGCTGCCAACTATTTCTTGAAAGGATAGTGGTGATTTAAGACTTTGTAGCAATCTATCATGCAAGGTCCTCACTAGAGAATAATAGCATATTGTTATCTTGGAAAAACTGTCTACATGATGAAACTAGGGGTGACCTCAGATAGTGAATGTTGGCCATATCTGTAGATGACTTTTTACATAGTATATATTTATTTTTGGTGTCAAAATGGGGCATAATTGCCAAAGAAAATACATTCTGAGATGATTAAAGTAGCAGTTGCCAGATGTTTGTTATAGTTTTAATTATTTTGAACCTAAAGCAGAGCATGACTAGATCAACTCTAAATAAAAATTGGATTTTTTGTAAGGTATTATGATATAAATAACATAACCTAATTAACCTAAATAACATTTAAAATGACAGATATAACTGGCCCAAGGGATTAATAAATAAAAAAAAGGATGGTTAGATGCTATAAAAAAAAAGAAGAGATCTTCTGGAATGTGTCAAAGTCTATTTGGAGAGAAGATCTATATGATATATTGAAAAGCATAAGAAAATTTAGCATAGAACTAAGAGAGAAAGATGAAACCAGAAAATGAGAAAAAAAATATCCATTATGATGGGCTTAATAATGCAAGCACTAGAAAAAATAAGGCAAGTCAAGAAGCAAGATCAGTGCTTACTGAAAGTAAAATTTAACAATTATTTCAACAAAGTCAGCAAGAAATGAAACAAAAATATCAGCAAAGTTAACCTGATATAATAGAAAACATTCAGAAGATGAAATATTATACAGTTGGAAGTATATTGGAGGTTGGATATAAGAATCAACATAAAGTAAATCATCAAGATGATATTCAAAATCCTGAAAACATAGATTTAATAATGGATGTTGTAGACAATATTATAGATCAGTGATGGTGAATCTATGGTACACATGTCAGAGATGGCACATTCAATTTTTTACTGGCACACGAATTATTTATATATTATAATTTTCTTCAATATTTTTTTGTTGCTAAAATCTGTACTAATAAAAATTTACTGTAAACTAAAGGTAAAATAAATAGATATAATATTATATTAGAATTCAATTTACAATTGAACTCTGATTAGAAGCAATAAATTATGATATTTTAAATCAAACAAAGTGGTACCGGTATACTGTGGTATTATATTTTATAAACCTGTCAAATGATTCAAATAAAACTGAAAAGTAATCTTAGTAAAATATTTTATCTCTTTGAAGTAAATTTTTTCAACTCTAAAGTAAAAGTAATAAGTTTTTTTCTGTTATAAACTTGTTAACACCATTCATTTTTTTTTAATATAATCAAAATCACAAACAAAGGAATGAAATGCATAATAAAGGCCATCAAATGATGTTTTTTTTGCTCGAAGTTTTGCTGAAAAAGTGAAATGTAAGGATAATAATATATTTTAACATATAATAAATCTTTGATTTATAAAATTATTAAAGCTCATTTAAATTTACTTTTAAATAAATTTGTTACCATTATATTAATATGATTAGTGAAAATAAAAAACAAAAATTATCAAGCAATAGAGAATTTCAAAATTGGTGGATGGATGACTATGGAATGATTAACAAAGATACAGGGAAGTATGTGTTTTATATTCTGGAACAGTTACATTGAGAACATTAGGTAAAACAGCATTATTATATCAATCATAAATTACTCTGTGAAAAAAGTAAAGATGAACAAAAATAATATATTGCCCACATCTATAATAAAATTTATCGAAAATCATTCAAATATAACTGATGCTAGTTTTTTTTATTTAAAATGCAATAACCAAACATGGGAAAACTTTTAATGATGAAGAATATATGAAAGAAGCTTGGATGAAATGTGCACAGTTTTTTTTGAAGATTTTGAAAACAAAGCAAAAATTATTCAGAGCATAAAAGATTTATCATAGGCTAGAAATACAGTTAAAGAAAGAATCTTGCAAATGGCTAACATCATAACTTACCAACAAAAATGAGATATAAAATCTTTTAGTTTAATTTCTCTCTACCTTGATGTAAGTACAGACATAAATGGGTCAGCTCATTTGGCTATTTTTATTTACTATTATGTTGGGAATAATATCAAAGAAGAATTGATCAGTTTAACCTCATTGGTAGCTTCTTACAACATAGATGTTGACAAAATTGTATCAATAACTATAGATTGTGCTTATGGTTGGAAAAGAAAATAGTTTTCTCAATTTATTTACCAACTATATTGGACATTCAATTTTGGGTTTTCTTTGCATTTTATATTAGCAAGTTTTATGCATGAAGGTCAGCTTTAAGTCATTGGATGATGTTATGAACATTGTGACTAAGTTAATCAATTTTATATCTACACATTGAGTGAGGTAAACTCAATATACTATTCTTTATTTATGTACAACAATTTGAATGGTTAAGTTGAGGAAAAGTTCTTCAAAGATTCATTGAGTGTTTAGAAGAAATTAGATGGTTTTTACATAATGAAAAAATCATTGAAATATATAATGAATTAATGGATGTTGAATGACTTTCAAAATTAATGTTTTTTACTGTTATGTGTTCACATCTAAATGAATTAAATGTGAAACCACAAGGTTATAATAAGACAATTGTTGTCATGTTTGATTTGATCTAAGTATTTGAAGTTAAATTACAAATTTTCAACCATGATGTTATTTCTTACATCTTCAAATATTTTCCAAATCTAAAAAAAGTTATTGACTGATTTAGAATTTCATGAGAAATCAGATCAAGTAAAATTGCCGTGACTTTTGTGCTGTTATTCAATCGATAATTGAATTTTCTTTAAGATTTACACATACATTGGTGATTATTTATCTTTTCAACATGTGTGTGATCAGGTGGGTCAGCAATATGAGATGACGTGGAGAGTTGAGGGTCATGTAAAAGTCTGAGTGTGAATCCCTTACATATTAATATTTTTTATAAAGCGTATGTGACAAATATGAATCTGATTAAAATTTTAATTGAAAATCTGACCTACTTCAATTATATCTACACAAAACATCACCCCATGTTAGCTCTACAGGCCACTAATAAATCTTCATTTTATTTTTTAAAATGAACTATGAACTATTTAAACTTTGGTCTTACTAAACTATTTAAACAATTTATATCATTATGAGAATGATTTGCAAGAGTTAAACTATAGATTTTAATTCAATAGTTATTTTCAGTAAACAATTTGATGACGAAATTTAACACCCACAACTCATTTTTTTCTTAATCTTTAACTCCTAAAGTAAACTACTAACATATGTGGAATATATCTTAAACTATAGTGAATATACTATTGGTTAATAATCAATAAAACATAAGTAAATTAATGAGATATAACTTAAGAAATAGACATTAGAATAGTATATATAAAATAAAAATAAATTAATAAAAAATATGTCTTAAAAATTGACATAAATATATTAATAACTTGATAAATCTGGAAGTAAAAGAAAGATCATTTAAATTTAAGTGCATAATGTCTATAAATTAAAATGTTTTTCATGGGTTTTTACTTTATACAATTTTTAAGTAGCTGATAGAAAGAGTTTCATCAGTGGAATAAGCAAAATGTGAATCTATATAAGTATGTTTTTCTTTTGATTTCCATTATAGAGCTCTGTTTAGGAATTCCGTGTTGAGGTTAAGATTATAAGATCCAGTGTTTTCTTTATAAAATTATTAAAGTAATTTCCATCATCATAATCAGAATTACAGTATCACAATCAGTTTCCACTTATTTGATGAGTGCATCAGTGATATTTAAGATATTATATGTTTGACATGAGTTGGATTCATTCTAAAATGAGAAAGTGTTCCATCTAGCATAAACGATATCCTCAGAGAGTTCTTAAGTCCAAACTAATAATATATGGTATTTTATCCAGATGCTAGGGAAAAATTCTCTAGATGCACTTAGATTTTGTCAGCAGAAGGATGCCTTAGAAATCAAGTGATACAATACAAAAAATAGGCAAAATGACAAAGACCAAATTATTTCAGCTGTCTACTATTTATACTTTTTTTCTTTTCAAAGCATTTTTAATGTAATTTAAATAGGCTTATTATTTTAATTAAATCTAAAATTTTAAAAATCAGAAAAGAAAACAAATAGCACAATCGTGAATTCAAAATAACAAATCAGTTTGAGTAATTAAATTTAATAATAAACAATAATATATATATATATATTTGATTTTTAATTAAATTTAATAATAAACAATAATATATATATATATATTTTGATTTTTAATTAATCTGATATCTTGTAGTTCTCTTGGACATCATTAATTAGACTCTGCTCAATAACTTTTTATCTAAAGATAGAATTAAACTTATAAAAGACAATTATTTTTTATTTCCTGTCTGCAAACCAAATTTTAAAACATGAATTATTTAAAACAGGCAAAACTCTCTATACATATTGCCACTCAGTGTAAGTCAGAGTAACCAATGGATGCCAGAAGGCTTGTGCATAAAATCCCCATCTACTGCCTACTCATCCAATATCCCCAGACCAATTTCTGGCTGGTGGCCTTCATCAGTGAGAAGCCTTGGACCTGAGAGTATTGCACTTAGATTTTAGGATTTAATGCACTGAATGGCAATATGTTGTAACAGTAGCTGGGTTCAAATATGATTGCTAAAGAAAGTAAAAGGCACTAATGATTACAAAGAATATTTTTTGCGGTTATTATGGATTAAATTAATAGATGCGAGAAAATTTATAGATATACATGTTAACCCTGTTATGTGAGTGAAATACATTGACCATTTAAAGGCAAGAACATACACATATATATTTATTACATGTGTTGTTGTGATGTTGCATAGAATTGTGAAGATGAATTGAAGTAGTTATGTGCAGAGTTGTATTTTTATATTTTTGTTATTTATTACAAGATAAAAATGATTTGAATGCCTTCTCTTGTAGTAGCATTTATCATAAATAAAAAAAAAGCTTGTTTAGAGCTATTAGCATGCTCTTAATTTTACATATTTGTAAGTGCAAGCTATATATAAGTCATGTGACATCTGACTTGTTATTATTACTATTATTATTTATTACTGTAAGTTATAGTTATTGAAATAATGTCATTTGTAGTGTATGTTTCTTAACAAAAGCAAATTAAATATAGAATGCTGGAGAGTAATAAAAGGGGTTGCAAGTTGTGCCAAAGGTGATTTTTGTTAGTTACACTTGTCAGAATTCCAAGAATTGGCCACTAAGTATTTATTAATTAATAAAAATTAATAAGAATGGACTCCATCAAAATGCTGGGGTAAAAAAATCATGTGAATTCATTAAACTGCCCAGTGTATATCTGTTTGTGACCTGCTTACCATGATGATCTTTGTCTATGGAGATTTTGCCGTCTATTTCAAGTAAGTGAAGAGATCATGGAGCTCCAAACAACAAGAATTTTCATGCCTTCAATTTTAGAATCATCTAAAATAACACCTCTAGGATAGATTATCATATGTGTAAATGTTATGGAATCTTTCATCATCTTTCAGATCAACAACTCTTGCTAAAACAATTACCATTATAATACTGTAAGCTTACAGATCATCAGCCTTAAACACATGAGCGTTAGCCCTCAAAAAAGGTAAATATGATTTTCTCTATATATATTAAATGAACATATAATAATTTGATAATAAATTAAGAAATATGTGCTTTGCCCCAACTTAAAGAAAGATTTATAGAAAATAGATTAAATTATTTAATAAATACAACTCTGATGCATATTTGCACTCTTTTGTGAATGTGTATACTGATATTATATATATGTATCAGAATGACTGGGTTGTATGATTGAGTTATTAGTATATATGTGTATTAATAAATATTAGAATTTAAAGCTATAACTTGTGTATTTATTTGAATTATGAGATTCTTATAATTTCTGGATTATTATTTATAATAGCTTACTGATATTCATTACTGTATATCTCTAAAAGAAATAAAATTATAAGATTCATAAGGCAGATAGGAAATTATAAAAGTATATAAATGACATTTCTTTGTAAGATAACCTCATCTTCATTCTCCTGATAGACATTGTTTCCCAGACCTTGAGACTGAGCTAGTCTCAATAAGGCACCAAAAAGGTTCATTGGAACCTTTTCTTTTGTTTTTGAGGGGTATAATTCTTATTAATTGGTAAGATTGGTGCTTGGAATGAGACTTGTTCGATGCTCATAAATATACCTACTCGAAGCTCAGGTTAATAACCTATATCAATTAAATTCTTAGAATAGGATCACATGTAGACTGTTAAAATGTATAGAGAGTTTTGCCTGTTTTAATAACAGTTAAGAGAAAGCATAAGAAATGGTGATCATGTGATGTTTAATGAATTATTTAACTTAAATATTATTTTTTAAAAAGTCTAAACTAAATGACATTTATTAAATTTAAACTCTAACCTAAAATGATAATTACCAATCTATGTTTAAATCTAACTTTTCTTTTTCTCTAAACAATGTAGCTAAACTCTATGAATAGACAAAATTACATCCATAAGCAAAACAGCATTATTAGAGTTGAGAACTTCATTTAGTCATTTATTTTCCTATTTTGCAAAGTTCATTAACTTCCAGAATGTCTATCATTTGAAAGCTTATATTTATAATAAATATTGTAAAGATTGTCAATATATGATATAAAAAAAAATTAATTCTAAAAATAAAATGTTGCAAATATGTACGAAGTTTTCACTACAGTCTTTTAAATAAAAAGGACAAAGGTGGATCCTGAACAGGTTAAATCTGCTAATTAAAATATTTAAATGAATAATATTTAACAACCTGCAATTAAAGTACAATGTTAATGTTTTTCTTAATGTAAGTCATTATATGTTCAGTGCATTTATGAATGTAATAAGATATGCATACAAATAAATTTAATTTGTTCCATTCATAATTATTTTTGAAAATACTTTTAACTTTCTGTTTGTATATATTGTAAGGGTAACTTACAATTAACAAAACACCTATACACTCAGTTACAATTATCTCTAACTAAACCATTTATTTATTAAATGTATTTAACTATTATAAAATGCATATATATATATATATAACAAAAATAATAAATGATTAACATTTATTTTGATAACAATAAAGTTAAAACAATACTTACTTAAATGTCAAACTTTTAAATAATCAATCAGATTTGAAATTAAAAAAAAAGACAATTTTATATATATATATATTTTTCTATCTTAATGTTTATATATAACAATGAGCAAGTAAATCAAGCATTGAAAATTGAAACAAAACATGCAATATTAACAATTCATTCATTCTTAACAATAAAGGAGATGAGGAAAGAAAATGACTTTCTCAACAACTATTTTTTTTAATGGATATTACAGTTCTATATTAGAACCAAATTTCTATTAAATCAGAAAAGGTTTAACTTTTTTAAATTGAAATTATGATTTCTTTATATGAAAAATAAACCTAAGGATCTGAATAGATTATAGAAAAATATTTTTTTTCTTTTAAATCTGAAAGAGGATAGTAATATATAAAAAAGAACATCTATTTGAATTTCTAGTAACTTCTTTATTTTCTTATGTTGTTTTCTACATGCAAAAATATCTTTAAAATAATTATATATATTTAAAATTATCTTATAATGTTCAGGAAGTAGAAGAACATTATATTGTAGAGGTTTCGAAACCAATTTTCTTGCCAGTTTAAATATTAATTGTGTAGAACATCTAACTGGATACATGAAGGTTAAGAACATTGATCTTCAAAGGATGTATTATAATTTATTACAATAAAACCATTGGATAATGCTAATAATCTATCAATTTGGAATAAATATATAACTACTAAACCAATGGATAAATACACTATGCCAGGAGATCTCCACCAAGATTATAAAATATTGACATAATGAATAATTCTTACTTAGCTCAAGAAAATAAGTTTTTATTTATCTATTTTATTTTATTTTATTTTTTTATCATTTTAATATGTTTATTTTATTGATTTTCATTTTCAAATTTGGTATCTTACCTTTATAGAAATCGGATTATCCAAATTTAATTTTATAAGGGAAAATTATTAAACTATATATATATATATAATATCAAATAAAATTAAATTTTATTCATTATCTATAAGTTTGACATAACTCATCTAAATTAGATGAAGCAAAATTTTGATTATTATTCAACAGATATTAGTTAAACAGAGTTATTATTCTTACTAATTAATATAGTAAACATAATGATATATTAATTTTTATTACAAATACTTATAAAAGAGGTTTTACAATTACAAATAAGAGATTCATAATAATAATTATGAAAGAAATGAAAAATGACTATAAATGTATTAATAAGTCATTTAAATTAATAATCTTTTGAATTTGTTTACTGTTATATATTATATATATATACATTAGTTTGAATTATAATTTTTTCTTTAGAAAAGATTGTCAAGGTATGAAATTTTATCATAGAATGTGGAATGGGAATATTAGTTATTAATCTTTTAAAATGATAAAAGTCATCCTTATTTTTCATTATTATTTTATTTATCTTGTTATATTACATTTTCATTGTTTATTAAATATTATTGAGTTATTAATCTGATTTTTACTTAATCATTATTATATTACATTCATATTAATAAATAAATATACTAATTAGTAATAGCTACATAACATTTATATATATATATATATATGTGTGTGTGTGTGTGTGTGTGTGTGTGTTAATATTATAAACATTTTAGAAATACATTTTATTAGTCATTGCTTATATAAAGGCATGGTAGTAAATTACTTGATTAAATCCATCCCTGAAAAGAGCCAATTGTAAATTCTTCATGAGTTTGAATATCATGGCTAATGGTGACTGAAAGAGAATGGAGAAGTGGATGAAGTAATCTAAATTACATCTAAATTTATCTAATAATTATTGAGCTAGTATAGTGAAGATAGATGCAATTATGGACTTAGAATTTCATTGCTTCATGTCCAGCATTCTACTCGAAGACATTAAGACCGACTGTAGTAAGATGCACACCCTCTTTCTTGTGAAAACCGACGTCCCCTTACAGTATATATATATAACATTTCACAAATATAATGTTTCAAAAAGTATTTACAATTTTTTTTTCTATTTTTTATTTGTAAATAAAAGTAGATAAAAAAAGAAAGTTTTAAATTCAAAAAGCCTGAGACCTTATTTAAACTTTCAGAATTATTAATTTAATATAGTATCATCATTTAAATACAATATTTTATAAATTGTTAAATATACATTTATCTAGTAAGTATTTAAGTATTTGTTTAAAAAAAAGTCTAATCTATTTTAGAATCAAAAATTTCTTGTTTTATCCAAACTAGTTCATTTATCATATGTATATAGAAGGGAATAAACTATATTAAAAGTCTGGTATCATGATGCTGTTTTTAATCTCATCGAGAATGTCAAATTTTATTTTATAACTCTGATTGATACTTTCATGCAATTTTTATATGTTATAAATTGACATAAGTATATAGTGCAAAAAATAAGTATACATCATAGAAATATAAATATTTGCCATTTAATTATAGATAGTTAATATATCACTCTTTTTGACTTTACTGATATTATTGAAATCAATATTCTTGCTATCAGTTTGAGTAATCTTTTATCATCATATTACATTGATCCCCTCATTTCCAATTAAACACACTTATATTTCTGTTATTTTTCATTAATAAATATATTTACTTGCAATGTATATATATAATAAAAATATTTTATCATTAATTTTTTTTCAGCATATTATCTTACAGATTCTGTAAACAATGAGCTTATCTATGATTCAATATTATTAATAGTATATCATTTTTTAATAATTTATCTAAGTATCTAGCAAATATGTAATATATAATTTGTAACTTTAAAATATAAACTTATATTTATTAAAAATATAAATTTGATTATTTTTTGATATTAGTGCTTATAAAAGAAAAATTATATTCTATGAATAATATGACAAACTGGAATTAAACATTGATGATAATGATGATAATAATATATAAAGTAATACATTTTTATTCCAATAATTATACATTAAAAAAAGAAATAAATATTAAAAAAGGCACAATTAATAATTATTCAAAACACACTATAAAAAGTATAGAAATAATATCTAAGTAAAGTAAATAATAATAATAACAGCAACTGCAGCAACAACAATGACGACGATGATGATGATGACAACAACAACAATAGTAGTAGTAGTAGGAGTAGTAGTAGTAGTAGTAGTAATAATAATAATAATAATAATAATAATAATAATAATAATAAAAAAAAAAAAAAAAAAAAAAAAAAAAAATAATAATAATAATAATAATAATAATAATAATAATAATAATAATAATAATAATAATAATAATAATAATAATAATAATAATAATAATAATAATAATAATAATAATAATAATAATAATAATAATATCATCATCATCAATATCATCCATTGGTTTAAAATAAATAACAAATGTAAAAGCAATGCCTGAAAACACAAGGATAAAATACATAATGGGGACTACATATGAAATAAAATATTAAATAAAATAAATTAAGTACTTTGAGATTAGTGCTGCTGTGCCATAATCTCTGACGATTATTATTCAAACTTTGTGAATATATTTTCATTGCTTGTAAAGTATCACTTTAGTTTTAATAAACTTTATATTTAAAAAATAAATTTTTGAATTCAACTTAATTTTAAAAAATTGTTATGAATACAATAAAAAAAAAGATTTAAATTAATTAAAATGAATGTCAAAAGTTTCTTTTATTTACTAACACTTTTATCCAAAAAATCTTTTATTTATATCATATTCATAATATATTTTTAAAATTAACATGAATTCAGAAACCCTTTTTTTAGCTATAAGTTTGCTAATCTTTAAAAAAAAACAAACAAACAAACAAATCTAAAGTGTTAAGATAATTCTTGCTGGACAATTATATCATAGTAGTGCTAATTCTAAAGTACCATAAATTATATTATAAACAATATAATTTCAAAATAAAATCAGTTAATTTATAAACAATTACAAAATAAAGACAATTAAAAGGCAGTGTTTAATGAGAAAAATATATATTTACATGATATATATATAAATAAAATAATAATGTTTTTATAATGGTTATTGCAAAGCACAAAATATTATGAAACAATTTAAATAAAACAGCTCTATTCAGTATATTGAAGTAAAAAGCATATGTCATTAAAATAAATATTTTTGTTATATATATATAGATAGATAGATAGATAGATAGATAGATAGATAGATAGATAGATAGATAGATAGATAGATAGATAATGTAAAGGTTGGAAAGATTCATCCTTTTCATCAAAGTGTCATTATTGTTTTAAAAAAATCTTTGATTTGGCTTTGATATGGGTGTTTATATATATGTTATTGTTATTAGTTATTGTTATTTATTTCAATTTTTTTGGTATATGCATTTGTTTATGATTGTGGGATTTAAATGGCAATGGTTATATATAAAAAAGTATATACATATGTGTATATAGATTTTACCAAGATATTGGTTTGTGTTTAAAGTACTTGCCTTTTTGTAATATAAATGAGTAAAATATTAACATATAAAATTACTAAATATGTTTAGATTGTATTTTTATTTTTAAAAATTGTTTAAGAAGTAATCCTATTATTTATTTGTTTATTTATTTATCTATCTATTTTGTTTTGTAAACTGTAAACCTAATTTTTATATGTATTTTTTTAATTTAATTTAATATTTAAAAATATTGATATCAGTAGCACATGAAATATGAGCTAAACAATGGACATAAAAAATACTATAGCAACAAGGATTGACAATCACCATTAAGAAAAGAAAGCAAAACTTTGCTGTTGCGTCATATACAATATTCTTTGTGTAACCACTATATTTATTAGATTTGATATATCATTAGAAATAGCAAGCTGAATGATAAATTTGTGGTCCAGGGTTCAAACCATCCAACTTATCCTATTTCACTATAACATCTATTGGAAAATATTCAAATTATTGACAAGCAGACATTTGGAGAAGAAACAAACAGAATGAATAGTTATTCAGATACAGTAGTCCAAAATAAGCATTTGCTACATATTCAAGATCAATCCATCATAACCTAACTTGGATAATAAAAAAAATGCTGCAAGTCAATCAGCTATAAAACCAAAAGGTTCACGAATTCACACATTTGTCATTTTTAAACATATATGAATTATTTTAACTCACACCAGAAGGAACAAAAAGACATTAAATAGTTAGTGAGCTTTGAAATAAAGAGGGGATAAAGAAGATTAAATGGTAACTAAATTTGGTGATTTTATTTATTTATTTATTTTGAACAATTGATTTTCAAAGTTAACTATTTATATAAATGTAAACTAATTTT
Source organism: Epiperipatus broadwayi (assembly GCA_028023455.1). Lineage (NCBI taxonomy): Eukaryota > Metazoa > Onychophora > Udeonychophora > Euonychophora > Peripatidae > Epiperipatus > Epiperipatus broadwayi. The sequence goes on from JAQFVV010012423.1 coordinate 9,689,007, forward strand.
AAGTTTTAATCAATCATTATAATTAATATGTTAAGCTTCATTGAGTATAAAAAATTTCTACTTTTTTTGATTAATATGCAGATAATATATATATATATTGAAACAGTTAGATCGGAGAATCAATCTTAGTTTCATGATTTTCCAAAATTTGGTATGCAAATTTTGTACTAACCGTTATTCCCGCACAATGAGGCTTTGTTCATCCAAGCCACGTAAAGTTAACTTGATTGTTTCATGTTCTGTATAAATAATTGAATAAAAATTTCTTGTATAAATAGTAAGATATATATCGCGTGTGTGTGCATGGTTTGTATATCAATACAAGATTATTTAAAAAAAGGGGGAGAGAAAATTTCATTGCGCGAATAATTCTTTATTTTAAACAGTTAAATATGTACAAATTCATAGAAAAATACTTGTACAAATTTACTTAAAACCCTGATCAAAGGTTGAATTCTATTAAGCATTGATTTGACTATATTGTAAAAAGGGAATGTATTAATTAATTGTTTTGCGAACAGAGTAAAATTGTTTGACCGTCTTAGTAATTAAATCGATTGTTAGATTATTCGTAAAGCCATTTCCTAATTGGAAATGGGTTTTAGATAAATTGTTGAATTGTGTTATCTACAAAATGTTTGTGGAAATGTAAGTGGCATAATTGGGGGAAATTATCTTAAAACATTCAATGTACAGAGTGGGTAGCTGAAAGTGAATATTGCTGGAGGCCAGAAAACCAAAGAAGGAAGAGTCCAAAATGAAGTAATAAATAATTGAGAATTGTGGGAACATTTGACGATTTCATTACATTCTTGTCTTTTCTTGGCAACCCTGAAAAAAGAGTGCTGGAGAGTGAAATTAGAGGATACCATATTAAGAAGTTAAGTGTAAACTTCAATAATGACGGGCTAAGTCCAGAAAGCTGATCTCTGTCTTGCAGAGTAAACCTCCCTAGCCTGCCAAAATATCATATGCCTGTGGTTCCAGTTTTCTAACCTTCATGTGCCTGTGGTTCCAGTTTTATAATCTTCAATTTTGAAATCCATTATGTCATTATAAAAAAATAAAAATGCACGCCTACAATCTGAACAATCACCATCATGAGGAAAGAGTCCAGACGAAGAAAGAATGGTAAATCTACTTTACATAAACTTTTCACTTTCTTTTAACTTCGATTCCTTATTTAATTATGGTTATGTTTTAATCTTGTACTAAATATGTTAAATAATGTGTTGTTGTTTTTTTGCTAAAATGTCTACAGTAAACCTGTCAGTAAATTTCTCCCCCCTTTTTTATATTTCTTTTACTCTAGTCTTTAAATAGCAATTTGCTAAACCTTTATATTTTATGATGATTTTAAGAAATATTTTATTCATTATTATATACATTTCGGTTTAAATTAATGGCCATTGATATTTTTCAACTCAATTAAAGATATTTCTGGTTGCCCTCAGATAATGATTATTATATTGAATATAAATTTCGTATGGAATAAATAAATGATTCCTTGTGTTTCGAGTTGGGGAGTATTGATGTATGTATTACACTTTTAATTAATGATGTTTTATTCTATGCCACCGGGTAGTTAATATTTAGAATCGATTTTATCTATTTGATTGCATATTTTCTTATATGAGGGAAAGGGAAATAATAATAAAAGGTAGCCATTATTGTATTTACTACCTTCCAAACAGTCAGGAGAAGTATGAGATTCAGAGTGTAATTGATTAATAGTTAAGCATATGATCTTTTGAGCCTTACCATTTGGTTTTAAATTACTTTGTCAGACAATTACATGAGAAAAGTTATGGAGGAATAAATGAAGTCCTATATATATTTATAAACTTACTTTGATCATTCGTTACACAGTGTTACTGGTTTAGTGCTACTTTCACTTCCCATAGCTTGATTCGGTGCCTCATCTGTGACTTCAAACAAGGGAGAAAGAAATTCTTCCCTAGACTAACCTGAGGGTGTAAAGACTTGGTAAAGTGCAAGCTGCCCAGCCTTCCATTAATGCACCGCAAACTATTACCTTTGATTTATTATATTTGTTTCTAATAGCAGCCAAATACATCACTTCTATAATATAAAATATAAGCTTATTTCCCATCCCAGTAATACATGATGGTTTGATTTGTTTTAAAACCAATGAAGTTACTTTGGTTTAATAAAATAATTTAGTATAATAAAAATAAACATTTGAAGTTTTATTTTACTCTGACTCTCATATATATCCAATATAATTAAAAAGCATTCTGTAAGCTGGACTCCTGATGCTTTTGATTTTACATGATTTTTAATGATGTATATACTCACGTTTTAGAAAATCGAAAGTTTAATTGATAGCACCACAGAAGTTAGTGTTAATATTAATCAATGTTTTATTGAAAAATGTTTTGAAGCAAATAACTGTATTTAAGTTGCGTAATCAATATATATATTTGGGTGAGCAGTGGATTAAATGATCCATTGTCCACATTTTGCTGACTGGTGCCTTTCAAAAAAATTTATCAGCAAAAATGTTGTCCATGCAGCAGTAGTGCATGTCTTGTTAAAAAAAAGAGGGAATTGCTGACAGTATTATAAAATAGTATATATATATATATACTAATTATTAGTATGGTTTTTTTTTTGTATATAGGACTGAGGAGAACGGTTTGAATCGGGTGAAATAAATTTTATCCCATATTATTAATAGTTTAGAAATGTTATCATATATATAGAAAAAGAAAGGAAAAGGGGGTTGCTTATATAACAGAAATTAATCAGAGCATAGGCGAAAGAAAAAAAGTGAGGCATACAAACTGGATGAGAAAGGGGGAAACTCGGTATCTTGGCAACTGGAGAAGATTTGGCACATAGGATCAGGGATCAGTATCTCTTATAAATCTATAAATACATATTTTCACAAAGATCAAAATTGACACACTAAAGTTACACATATAGGTTAAAAGAATATACAAAAGGAAGACAGTGTTTACCGGGAGGCACGGATCAGAATGGACAAATCATTTGATCCCCAACATTCCTTGTTCAGAGTGATAGACTTATGGGGAATGCTGGGAAACCCCCATGAACATATTGACAGTTTGATGGATACTTTCAGGATAATAACCTTAGATAATGAACAACAAATGGCCATCATTCAGCATCATTTGAAATTGGTCGCCAAAGACTGGTGGGCCATACTGAGAGAAAAACCTAGAAATTTTAAGGAGTATTGTGACAGGCTGCTAAAGACATTCTGGGGTGAGGAGAGACAAGAGATTGCATTGCGCAGCCTTATCAAAGAATGCTTTCCAGCAGGAAATTTAATTACCCTAACCAAATTTTTTCTGCAGAGGTGACCAAGTTTTGTTCATTACACACTTTCAACTGGTCAGAGCCCTGAGTTATTCGAATGATAGCATATAACATGCCACAAGAAGTCAGGGGGCATATGATCAGTAGCCAAATACACACTATTCCGGAGATGGCAAAGTTTTTGGAGACGGTAGATCAATACTTCGAATCTCTGGGCCCAAATAACAGTAAAAGTCAGTCCATTACAACCATTCACCAGATGACGAACCTAATTGCAAAGAAGGGAAACCAGGATCATCGAGCGAATTGCTTGTGCCCAGTTATAGAAGTAAAGATAGAAGATAACAAGGTTACAGTTTTGATTGACTCAGGTAGCCAAGCCTCAATTGTGTCTGCAGATTGGATTGACAGCCTAAAAAGAACCCATGAGATTATGCAGTTGCTAACTCAACCTATTCAACTCACATTAGCAAATGGAAAAAAATGCTAAGTGACAACCATCAGGTGTGGTTGGAAGTTAAGATAAATCAAAGGCTTGTGTGGCATATTTTCTTGTGATGACATGACTTATATATGATGTGGTATTGGGCTCTGATTTCTTAACCCAAAACAATGGGGTGATCGATTATGAAAGGGGAAGATGTTTTTTCGGAAGTAAAATGGTTAATTTCAAAATGTCGCTTAACCAAAAGTCCAACTACAAAAGTGGTTTGGTCCAGTCAGTCAACCCATCGGTAATCAATAAAAAGGTGCAAGAATCTGTTCTCATGGAACCTAGGGACATGGACCAGATTGGGAAAATCCTAAAGAAATACCAGGCAGTTTTTTTCTCCTACTTCGGGTGAAATTAGAGGGTATACACTTCAGATCCAAGTAAAAGAGGAGACGTACATCCCATCCAAAACTTACCCCATACCTTTCCAGTACAGAGGGGAAGTAGAAGCTCAGATTCATCAAATGATCGAATGGGGTATTATCGAGCATGGCCCATCACCTTATAACAACCTGTTGGTGGTGGTTAAAAAGAAAAAATGGGAGCTTGCGGTTGTGTTTGGATGCCTGCAAATTGAACAGTGTTACCATCCCAGAAAGAGATGCTCCCCCTATTCATGAGGTACTGGTGCATCTGGCAGGTAAAACTGTATTTTCAACTTTGGATTTGACCATGAGCTACTGGTGGTTAAATCTGGACCCAAGGGATCGGAAATACACTGCTTTTCGATATAATGGGTATACTCATGTATTTAAAAGAATTCCTTTTGGACTCATAAGCAGCAGAGCAGGATTAATGTGCTGTTTGTGGCAGGTCCTTTCTGAAAAAATACAGAGGCATATGGTATGCTATATGGATGACCTGGTAATCATGTCAGAAGATCTGAAGGAACATTTACAACATTTGGAAAGGTTCCTCAGAGAATGTAAAGAAAACAATATCACTGTAAATTTGGAGAAGAGCTATTTTGCCATTGGTGAGATAACTTTCCTGGGTCATGTCATCAACCAACATGGAATCAAGGTCCACCCAGATAAAATTGCTGCTATAGAAAAATTTTCTACCCCAACCAACCCGAGGCAGGTTCGATCATTTCTGGGCCTTTGCAACTTCTACCATAAATTCTATCTGGATTTCACCCAGGAAACTAGTAACCTCATGGACCTCATCAAAAAAAATCACAAGTGGGAATGGACACCCTGTCATGACAAAGAACTCCTTCATGTAAAATTTTTTTTATGGGCTGTAATGCTGCACCATCCGGATTTCCATTGTCCTTTTTATGTACAAATGGACAGCAGCAAACAGGGACTAGGAGCTATTCTGTTCCAAATAAGTGACACCGGAGCCCATCAAGTTATATATTTTTGCAGCCATGCTTTGAAGGTGCAGAAGTTCATTACACTATGACAGAACAAGAAACTCTTACCATTGTATGGGCATGCCAGAAATTCCAGCAGTTCCTGTTGGGGTCTGAAGTGATATACATTATAATGGACCATCATTGCCTGGAGTTTCTTAACAAGAGTTTTCTTACTAATGACCATCTAATCAGGTAGAGTCTGGCTCTCCAACATTTCTGGTACCAAGTCCACTACTGCCCTGGATCAGAAAATATTGTGGCAGACATATTGAGCCACCACCCGATACTGATGAAAATACAAAACCTTGAAATAAGGACTTGGAAATTATGACTACAACTATATCGAGCCCTGTAGAAGCTGAATTATGGAATTTTAGTTATTGGCAAAATATACAGTACCACATATCATCCAGGATCTGTCTAAACCATCGGATAAAAATCCGAAGTCACAAAGCAGATATCCTCACTTCCGGATTGAGGAAGGCATATTACAAATCCAGACCAAAGATTACAGTGCCCCTTGGAAAATTGTGGTACCTAATAGACTTAGGGCCCCTATAATTAAACATGTACACCAATCTCTAGGACATTATTGGGCCCAGGAAGATTGAAGAAGCGGTCCAGTGCCAATTCTACTGGCCGAGAATGTATCACCAGATCATATCCATTACGAGACAGTGTGATACCTGTGCTATTACTAAATCTCCCAACAAGTCCTATACAGGACAAATAAAACCTGTGATAGCCACTAGACCAAACAAGATCCTTGCAATAGGCCACTATGGCCCCTTGCCCAAGCTTAAAGCATTTCAGTATTTGTTGGTCTCGTATGATATTTTTTCCAAATACGTTAAAATTTTTTTATACCCAGTTCAGTCTGCAAACACCAGAAATGCAACTCAGGCCCTTCAGGAAAAACCAATTTCAAGAGGTAGGTAAGCCTGAAACCATACTTTCCGACCACGGTTCTGCATTCACCTCAAAAGAGTGGAAAAACTGGATAAAGAAGCAGAACATAAATCATCGTTTAACATCAATAATAAACCTGCAATTGAACCTGTGCGAGAGAGTCATGAGAGAAATCGGTTGACTTTTCCACATGTGTGTATCGACAGATCATCGGAAATTGGTTGATAAAATTCAATACATCATGGATTGCATCAATGACACTATGAATTAATCCACGAGTTTTCCCCCTATGCATCTTCACTATGGTATACTATGCCTGCCTATTTCTCCACACTATCACAAAAGGGGGTTACATATCAATCACAGCACAGACCAAGACAGGGCCCAGAAACAATTTGAACGCATGGCACAAAAGAGAATTAAAATAGGAGGAAAGCAACATCACAATTTTAAAAAGGGGGATCAAGTCTGGCTAAGATCACCAAGAGCCAGTAATGCACCCAGGAAGAAATTCAAAAAGTTCTTCCCCTTATATAATGGGCCATATGAGATAGTAGAAGAATGCCATGAGAATGCATTGTTACTAAAAGGAAAGGGTCTGCAAGGGAGTCACAATGCTAGACAATTAAAACCATATGTACCTCCTGACCCAGGGAGATCATAGTGGACACATATAGTTCAGGCTACACGGGTAAATGACCATAATATTTTTAAATATAAATCCATGAGTAACAAATGTAATAAATATTAGTAAACTGACGTTTGATAAAATGTATCATTTTACACCATGTTCAGATCAAAATTCTCACTCAGACTGTTCTCTGAAGTCAAACGACTTTGTAAGTTGATGCAGGTTCTGTAATATATGTGTAAACCTTTTTTATTATTATTTTTTTTTAAGTGGGAAGAAATGAAACAGTTAGATCGAAGAATCGATCTTAGTTTCATGATTTTCCAAAATTTGGTATGGAAAATTTTGTACTAACCATTATTCCCATGAAATGAGGCTTTGTTCATCCAAGCCATGTAAAGTTAATTAGTTGTTTCATGTTTTGTATAAATAATTGAATAAGAATTTCTTGTATAAATATTGTAAATAGTAAGATATATATATATTGTGTGTGTGCATGGTTTGTATATCAATACAAGATTATTTAAAAAAAGGGGGGAGAGAAAGTTTCATTGCACGAATAATTTTTTATTTTAAACAGTTAAATATGTACAAATTCATAGAAAAATACTTGTACAAATTTACTTAAAACCCTGGTCAAAGGTTGAATTCTATTAAGCATTGATTTGACTATATTGTAAAAAGGGAATGTATTAATTAATTGTTTTGCGAACAGAGTAAAATTGTTCGACCGTCTTAGTAATTAAATCGATTGTTAGATTATTCGTAAAGCCATTTCCTAATTGGAAATGGGTTTCAGATAAATTGTTGAATCTTGTTATCTACAAAATGTTTGTATAAGTGGAAATGTAAGTGGCATAATTGAGGGAAATTATCTTAAAACATTCCAATGTACAGAGTGGGTAGCTGAAAGTGAATATTTCTGGAGGCCAGAAAACCAAAGGCGGAGGAGTCCGAAATGAAGTAATAAATAATCAAGAGAATTGTGGGAAAATTTGACGATTTCATTACATTCTTGTCTTTTCTTGGTGACCCTGAAAAAAAAGAGTGTTGGAGAGTGAAATTAGAGGATGCCATAATAAGAAGTTGCATGTAAACTTCAATAATGATGGGCTAAGTCCAGAAAGCTGATCTCTGACCTGTCGATTAAACCTCCCTAGCCTGCCGAAATATCATGTGCTTGTGGTTCCAGTTTTCTAACCTTCAATTTTGAAATCCATTATGTTGTTATAAAAAAATCAAAATGTGCACCTACGTTATGAACAATCATCATCGTTGTTATAAAAAAATCAAAATGTGAACCTACGTTCTGAACAATCATCATTGCGAGAAAAGAGTCCAGATGAAGAAAGAATGGTAAATCTACTTTACATGAACTTTTCACTTTCTTTTAACTTCGATCCCTTATTTAATTATGGTTATGTTCTAATCTTGTACTAAATATGTTAAATATTTGTTTTTGTTTTTTGCTAAAATGTCTACAGTAAACCTGTCAGTAAATCCCCCCCCCCTTTTATATTTCTTTTACTCTAGTCTTTAAAGAGCAATTTACTAAGCCTTTATATTTTATAATGATTTTAAGAAATATTTTATTCATTATTATATACATTTCGGTTTAAATTAATGGCCATTGATATTTTTCAACTCGATTAAAGATATTTCAGGTTACTTAGATAATGATTATTATATTAAATATAAATTTCATATGGAATAAATAATTGATTCCTTGTGTTTCGAGTTGGGGAGTATCGATGTATGTATTATGGTTTTAATTAATGATGTTTTATTCTATGCCATCGGGTAGTTAATATTTAGAATCGATTTTATCTATTTGATTGCATATTTTCTTATTCGAGGGAAAGGGGAAATAATAATAAAAGGTAACCATTATTGTATTTACTACCTTCCCAACAGTCAGGAGGAGTATGAGTTTCAGAGTGTAATTGATTAATAGTTAAGCATATGATCTTTTGAGCCTTACCATGTGGTTTTAAATTACTCTGTCAGATGATTACATGGGAAAAGTTATGGAGGAATAAATGAAGTCTTATATATATTTATAAACTTACTTCAATCATTTGTTACACAATGTTACTGGTTTAGTGCTACTTTCGCTTCCCATAGTTTGATTCGGTGCCTCATCTGTGACTTCAAACAAGGGAGAAAGAAATTCTTCCCTAGACTCACTTGAGGGCGTAAAGACTTGCTAAAGTGCAAGCTGCCCAGCCTTCCATTAATGCACTGCAAACTATTACCTTTGATTTATTATATTTGTCTCTAATACTAGCCAGTTACATCACTTCTATATTATAAAATATAAGCTTATTTCCCATCCCTGTAATACATGATGGTTTGATTTGTTTTAAAACCAATGAAGTTACTTTGGTTTAATAAAATAATTTAGTATAATAAGGATAAAACTTTTGAAGTTTTATTTTACTCCGACTCTCATATATATCATGTATAATTAAACATGTAAATCAATCAATTGTTTTAAGTCATGCTAGTGTTGTATTTAGAGAAGAAATCATTTGTGATATTGTCTACATCGGGCATGGGATACAATGGTTATAAAGTCAACCCAGAAATATCAATGAAATGTTGTTTGTCAATTATAATATTTTCCATTAAAGACTAGAAGTAAACTAATTGATATTGTATATAACAAGTTAGCTGTACTGTATGTGAATATTATTTAATAGCAATAGTAATTATTAAATATTTGTATAATCCATTTTTGCCTCTCTATTCATTAAAATAGTTATTTTACCGCCATTTGATTACTGTCTGTGTTGACAACCCAAGAATATATATATTATATTGATTGTTTACAGCATTGAGAGTACACCACACATCTATATATAAATTAGTCAGAGTTATATTGTTCATTTTTTCCACCGAGCTAGTTTAGGCAATACCATGTACCATGGATTCTGTTATACCTCGGTCATTTGTATGCAGGGTTTGGGTTTGAATTCAGTTTGGTTTCGGATTTAGTTCTGGAGTTGGTCTGGGTTCGAAGTTGGTTTCTGTGTATAATTGATGGGTTGCGGTTGACTGGTACAATATATATATATATAATATAAGTAATTGTTTTAAATCTTTAATTTATCAATATTAATAGTAAAGATGCTAGAGGTCATTTGTTATTAAAAATTTTCAGTTGTCCTTTAACCTTTTAACCGCTAATTATATTATTGGTTGTATGAGGTAAAAATCAAATCTTTTAATTGGCCAACTCACAAACTGAAGACAAAGCCTATTGTTAAAACATATTCACCTATAATATTAAATTCAACTCAGATACGTTTATAAAAAGTATATTACTAATTTTTCAGGTTATGAAGAGAACGAAAGTTCTTTCAAAAATAAATTGCTATTTATTTATTCTAAAATATTCAATTTCGGCAACATAAAAGCTATAATATAAACAAAAAGGTCGACTTTTACGTTATAGAAAAGTAAATATTTCTTTTTATTAAATCTTAAATATTTTTACTAAAATCTTCAATATTTTTCGAAAATAATTTTGTTTTTTTAGTATTCTCTCTGAAAATAATTTGTAATTTCTCAAAATATTCTTTTATAATACTTTAAATCATATTCGAAATGAAAATCTCAGCGTTTTTCTTTATTTTCTTTGATCAGGCGGTTTCTTTGTTCTTTCCAGCCAATCAGAATGTCTTTTTCGGCTGAGAGCATGCTAACAACCAATCACAACTAATGTTCTTTCTTTGTTTAGGTTTAAATGCGTTTTTTTTTATTTTTTACTTGTAAAATAATTCGGAAGAGGGCACCATCTTACAGAACTTTTAAAAACCTATTCAATACCTGTCAAACGAATATTTTAGCATAAGAACTGGCAGAGTTAGAGTGACGTCAGATGTCGATGAGGAGCCTCGTAAGAGGCGGGAAAAGGGTTAATTCTTAAACCTTATATATGTATGATATATTAATAAACTGGTTTCAAATTTCAATTTATTAACAAATGATTATATATTAGATAGTATTGATCATTAAAATACTTGTTGTTTTAATTTAAATGCATTATACATGCATGCTACATACGTGGGTCATATACATGTAGGCTGAAAACTAATTAATTGTCATTTGTTTTCATAGGAGTCATTGATAAATATACACATAATGTATTTTATTTGTGTTTACAATTTTATCATTATTTAATATTCCTCTTCAGAATTTAATTCACAATTTTATTATTAGATATCTTTAAAAAGATAGATCATGCTGTAGATATTTTATGTTTGTATTATATATACATATTTCTTCACATATGAGATAGGAGTCATTTCTATATGTTATTTATAAAATTTTCATATAATAGAGTTATATAGTCCATGATAAATGTTTATTGAAGTCTCAGAATTAATGAAGATATAAAGGAAGATATTGAATTTAGTATCCATGATAGAATTCCTATTATAAATAATAAATCTAAAAAGTTCGTACTTATAGTCCAAAGGAAAAGTATAGTTTTAATCGAAAATGAAGCAAATAAATATCCAACACAGTAGAAAAAGAAAATTCAAAATTTTTAAGTTTTTGAGTTAAATGATCTAACTTTGAGAAACATATCGATGATTCCAAATTATTACTTTAAGAAGCTATTATTATTTTCATTATTTCTCCCTTATTACATCTTTCTGTGTGTTAAATAATAAATGATTCTTATGCAAATACAAACGTCAATCCATGCCTATTGTTAGTAAATATTGTTAATTTAAATAATACTGAATTAAAATGAAAACTTGAAAGATAAACAAATATTGTATGTGTTTAATATAATTATTGCCAGTGGAAAAGAAAATCAAATTATAATTAAAATAAAGTATATACCATTTGTTTAATATGAAACTACTTTGTGTTCTTTATTTTTCACTTTTCGGCATAAAGGTCAGTAAGTAATGCTTGAAGCTTAGAATTACTTAAATGATAATTTTTGTGTTTTGCTTAATATTTAATTTTATAATTATTTATCTAAGCCATCACTAATCATTATATTGTTTTACATATAATCTACATTTGCAGCATAGGTTATTTTGGTGAATAATTAAATCACTGATCAAGTTAATCCTGAGAATAATCATTTAATATCTCTTGTTATTGCTTTTTAGTATCTAGGCATATTTTATGTATAGCTAGTCAGATAGTCAATATTGTACTTGTAGTCAATGATTAAACCATCCAATGACTGGGCTAGTTTATTTTCTTTTATATGTATAATTTCCATTACAATTGATGTCTTTCAATGTGCAACTTGATTAATTGATTGGTAGTTGTAAAGTATACTATTACAACATGTAAGCTCAATTGATTGATTGGTTAGTGGTTGTAAAGTTTTTCTTTACAATTGACTCCACAATGTAGCACTATGATTAATTAAGCTCCAATACATCTATTTAAAATTTTAAAATGACATACCTAGTACATTATAATTAGCTCTCAATGATTTACATATATAGATGCTTATTATTTTTATATATATATTTAATAGTTTTTGCCTACCATATACACTTCAAACACATGAATAAACTTGTAAATTAAATTATAGTATTTTTATGTGACATGTGTAGACCACCACTTAACAGTTTATTATGAAGATAATTTGTTTTAAAGATTTTAAGGTGATAAACAATTGTTGCATATTGTCTGGGTAAAAAAATGTAGGACATAGAGTTTCTGATACTGAATTGAAACTAGTTACATATATTACCATTAGATTAGCAAGGGTATGCATTCCAATGGTGAAAATAATAAAAATAATATATATTTCTGGAGTAATAAACAACTAGAATATTTCAAACAAAAGAATAAGTGATTTATAATTGCTAATGATAAAAATGTAAAAAATCCAAGTAATTATTTAGAAATTATTATAATAAATTCTGTCAGTTTCATGACTATATTCATAAACATTTAAAGATTCTTTGTAACATAGTGAACAGTTAAGATCAGTGAAATTATTAGGTAAATGGGAAATACTCATTTTAATGCTTGAGAGGAGAGAAGGGTCTTTATTTAACATTTATAAATATGAGCATCATTAGTTCAATTATAAATTTAACAAGAAATAGTAAATATCTTGTTGTGTTTGGTCTGGATTACAGATCCAACCTACAGAAAATAATACTAACACCAGTATTACAATTAATATAATATTTATTATTCACAAATATATACAATAAATAATACAGTTATAATGTGAACTCTTGGATCCAGGTCTTGTGGTTCTACTGCTTCCAGCTACCTGATAGCTTGCCTCGCTGTAGGGAGAATGACTCTTCCAACTGTACAAGATATCTTGCCTTGGGTCAACAGTGGTCTTAGCAGCATTCAGTCCCTCTGTGGACTTGCCTAGCTGAATAGACAAATAGTGTATTGCTATTAGTGGGAATGCTAACTGCTGTTCAGGTTAGCAGGGATTCCCTATGAGAACGTGACAGTCTTTGTAGGTCAGACAGACATTCTCTTAGTTCTCACAAAAGGCTGACTATTTATAGCCAGATTCCTGACCTTACTGAAAACATTCACATTCATTGAGAATCCTTGCTTATTGACCTGTATTAATTATTAGCTATGTGTTTAGCTATACATCAGCCTATTGGCCAGCAGCGAACAATGCTTAATCTAATCAGATAAGAAGGAATCTGGAATAGTCCACTTCTGAGAGAAGGGAGGATTATAACACATCTAAAGCATCTTTTGTTGTTTTTTATCAGATTTTAATTTAAAATTCTCAGTAATAATAAATTTAACTGGTATAAATTCTTGCTTATTTTTCTTTTTAAATAACGACTGAGGAGAGGAGAATTAAATTTAGCCACTAATTGATAAATATTTTTAATATCAACTCTTTTTATATATAATCATTTTTAATATCTAGATTAATATAATTATAATAATCTGAAATATAATTATATTAATTTAAAATACTGAAAACATTATTAATTCATAACAATAAATTTAAAAAAAGAAAAGAAAAATAATTTCATAAAAAAAACTAATAACAAAAACAAACAGAATATCAATGCATCTTTATTTTTTAAACTCTTTCATTTTATTCTATAAGTTATATACATATAGATACAAATGTATATAGTCTTTGTAAAAATGTAGAAAATAAATATAAAAAAAATAATAAATTTCTCTAATATTTAATAGCGGTAATAGTTTAAAAAATGACAACACATTATCTTGTAAGACAATTTTGATTATTTAGTATATAAATGGTATGTGTGTAAAATATCTAATATAATATATATTCAACTTAAATTACCTCTTAAATATTTGAAAAAGTTTTGGCTGAATTTGAGCGTTTTAGATTTCTTCTGTTTTTACTTGAGAAATAGAACCACGAACAGGACTATTATAAAGTTAAAAAGATTTAATGCTTGGGCTGACTATTGATTTAAACTCTGGATTTCTTGTTAAAATTTTGCATTATACTATATTTATATTTTATACTTCTGTGCATATCAGGTATGCATAATGCATTATCTATTAGTGATCAACTTTTTTAAAAATCTTTAACAGAAATATTGTAATTAAGTAATAAAAAATTCCACAAATTCTTAGACATTATTGTAAATATATTACATATGTATAAAAACAGACACAACAAACTATTCCCAACATATAATATAAATAAAAGGGAGAAATGACTTGAACAAAACGAAACTATTCTTTAATATTTATGTTTGAAAATTAACATTTATAAAAAACAAATGTTAAAAAATATCATAAACATAATATATATAAATATTTTCAAAGTATTTTTAATTTTTATTTTTATTTTATCAAATAAAATTACTTTTAAAAGAGTATCAAATATCTTAAACATAAGTACTTTTTAATATAAACGCCCCATCTGACAGCATTTTCCTTTTTAATTTTTAACACCACTTCAATTATGTTAATTCTATTTCAGAACATTAATATTACATTGAAACCAATCAAAGTATTTGCTTTGATTTATAATTTAAAAATTAAATAAAAGCGATTTAAAAATCAATAAATGTTTAATTTTAACGTTGTTGAATATACATCTATTGATTTATAAAGAAGTCAACTGTACCCAGTGATTTTTAAATTGATTTTCATATTATTTAAATGTCATCACTTAAATAAAAAAAATTATGTAGGAGAAATATTTACTTTTTTAAAAAAAGTATTATGTTTGAGTAACCAATCACTGCGTTCATTTATCTACTTAAATTATATAAGATTATTTTTACATTTTTAATAATATATAGAACAACTTGAGTCAATAAAATAATTTATTAACTTTTTAAAAATATAAAATTGAAATAAAAAATACACAAATCATAATATAATTATACTTTTATTTAAATAAAGATATAATATTAGATTATAATTCAATTAATATGTAACTAACTATCTTTAAATCATGAATATTTTTTGAAATTTCATGTATTTCAAAAATAAAGAAATTGTTGGCAATATATATGCCAAATATCTAAATGATATAGATATTCCAGATGTTTCAAAAATTTGGTAATGATGATAATATCTAAGAAAGACAAAAGGGAGAAAAATATGTATTAAAAATTCTAATTTATAACATTGTTGTCATGATATTTCATGTCTAACGTTGATTACCTATGATGAATGATTGCTCATGAGATGTAATCTTATAAATATGAAGATTATAGATTTTTATATAAAATAAACAGTAAGTCTATTCTTTGTGATTAATTAATTTATTTTAATAGTTTTATTGTTTTCAGTTTGAAAATGGATTAATTAAAGATTTTTTAATCCATGCTACATAATAATGGAAAATCAGTTTGATAAGTCAAACCAGTACAATTAATTAACAAAACATTATGGTGGAAGTTTTGTTAATTAAGTATTTATCAACTGTATACAAAATTGTTTTATTTAAACTATCTTATAACTAATTAGATTATAGTATTTCTTATGAAAATTATATATATATATAATCATTTGTAAAAATAGTGTGTACAAATGTTATACATTTTTAATAAATCTCAACTATGAAAAAATATATAAATTAATTGCTTATATCTGACTTGTTAATTAATACATCTTCATTAATATATCAATTTTTATTTATAAATAAAAACATTTTAATTTATGTATACAAATATAGATGATGAGCATATATATAAATAACCAAATTTGCATATAATACTATAAAAGTAAATAATATAAGGATATTTATGGTATCATTGTTTAAATTCATTTTATATTGGTATAATGTTTTAAATTTGAAAATAAAAAAGTTTTCTCTTTTCTCTTACTTGTGAGAAAAAAGTGACTTTCTAGTATAATTACTTTTAATTTATCAATTTTGAATTTTGTAGGTTGATATTAAAAAAATGGATCTTTCTTTATTTCTGTAAAATGTAAAATATAATGTTTAAGCATCAGTTGAATTCTACTAAATATATCAAATTTTTACTTTTGCAATTGATATTGTTAAAATATATCATTTAATTTAATATTGACATTATTAGATATTATTCCACTTGACTCATTTTTGGTGTTTTATTTCCATGTAAAAAAACTAGGCTTTTTCTGACTTTAAATTGATAGTGAATTTAGTTTTGGATTATCTACCTTTAAGGTTTTGTGTTTTTTTATAAATAATTTTAAATGGAGTGGGAAAAATAGTTTTCTAAAAATCTGCACCTTATGTAATCAATACTAGATAAATTGCAATTAAAATGAAAACTAATAATTGAGTATCCATGTAAGTAAAAAAAAATTCCTAAAATTTTGATGTCTTCATAAATGCATTATGTAATAATATATTGGGTATGTCAATTTTAAATTAATTGTGAAAAAACTTTTTATTATGTAGAAAAAGTTTTCCAGTACTGCATTTTTTTTGGCTTTTAAAAAATGATTATACAAGTTATTAACTCTCGATTGATTTTAATGATTACTGGGTAAATGTAAGCTTGCACTGATCAAATTTTTATGGTACATTATTCTTAATGGATGATAAACCATAAAAAGATGTAAGAGGAATAATAATAAACAAATGAATGTAATAAATTCAAAAAATATAATAAAAAAATCAAAACTAAATAATAGTGACACATTTATCTGAAAAAGATCACTTTGAAGTATTGGAAATATGGCATTAAGATAATTTATAAATCTAGTTCTAATAACGACTAAACAGAAGAAGGTATCGTTTTCATCCATTATAAATACATTTCCAAAAAGTGCAAAAAAAAAATTAAAAACTTAGGTTAAAAACAAAAAAAAAGAAAGAAATGGAACACACACAAAAATAAAAAATAGAATGATGAAATTTCTATAATTAAATATTATTCTTGATGATTTACAATAAAATTAACCAACAACTTATTTTTAATAAGCTATATTTATAAAATAAAAAGAATATAAGAAATGTAAAAATCAAATAAAATTATTTTTAAATATGTTATACCAATCAGTCTGCACCTAATATCCTTCAATAGAGGGCACCACTAGACCTCTATGCTAGAATATTTATAATTTTGTTGATATGGATATTGATTACAAATGTCTACTACAATTATCCCACCATATACAGATCAATTGTTGCCATTATATCATAGAGAGCAAAAATTCTTGTTAAATAAACCATTGGCAGGGCAGACACACCAGACAAATTTAACAATTAACAATAATATTTATTAATAATAAATGTGGTTTTAATTTCTCCTTATTTGTAAGAATGAAAAATACTTAATTGTAAATTATTAGAGAAAAAAAATATAGTTAGTAATAAATTTGGCTGAACGTTTTCGAGGAACCGTGCCTCATACTCATAGCCTTAGTGAAAATGTACTTGATATATGTAAATGAGAATATTCAAATGAGTTACTGTTAAGTAGCCCATTTTTTCGAAATGTCGAAGCACGTGTCTCTTCTGTTGATTGCATGGATGTCTCTGTTAATGTAGAATGCCTCTTTTATCTTTCTCCTGTAGTCGTTTGGTTCTGAGCATAAAATAACGGGGTTAGCGGGTATGAAATTGTGCCCTGATTGTTTAGTATGTTCAAAAAATGCAGAAGATGTACTGCTGTTCGTTTGGGCTCTATTGAAGGTGTACCGATGTTGATCCAACCTGGTGTTAATTGTGGCTTTCGTTTCCCCATAATATGTGGCATGGCATCCGGCCTGGGGGCATGAAATGGAGTACACCACAGTGGGGTGAGCGATGGATCAATGTAATCTTTGGAGTTATTGATCAACCTGTTGGTGTTGGGTGGATTCAAATACAAAACTATTAGGAGGAAAGTTATGAAATTTAACAGCACAATAGATGATAAATTGCCTCGCACCAATCTACCCAGAATAACGGTCCCCTACATCCCTAAAATATCCAATAAACTAACGAAAACCTTAAGCAACAAATTCAGCATAATATTCAGAACTCCACCCAACACCAACAGGTTGATCAATAACTCCAAAGATTACATTGATCCATCGCTCACCCCACATGTGGTGTACTCCATTTCATGCCCCCAGGCCGGATGCCACACCACATATTATGGGGAAACGAAAGCCACAATTAACACCAGGTTGGCTCAACATCGGTACACCTTCAATAGAGCCCAAACGAACAGCAGTACATCTTCTGCATTTTTTGAACATACTAAACAATCAGGGCACAATTTCATACCCACTAACCCCGTTATTTTATGCTCAGAACCAAATGACTACAGGAGAAAGATAAAAGAGGCATTCTACATTAACAGAGACATCCATGCAATCAACAGAAGAGACACGTGCTTCGACATTTCGAAAAAATGGGCTACTTAACAGTAACTCATTTGAATATTCTCATTTACATATATCAAGTACATTTTCACTAAGGCTATGAGTATGAGGCACGGTTCCTCGAAAACGTTCAGCCAAATTTATTACTAACTATATTTTTTTTTTCTCTAATAATTTACAATTAAGTATTTTTCATTCTTATTAATAATGAAATAACAAAATTTAAAGCTTACATTAATGGATGATTTTAAAATATAGTTAGCTTAATCATATATTAAAATTGAGTATAACCCTTTTAAAAAAAGTAGTTAATATATTTCACAGATGATTAATTCTATTATTTTTTTCTTCTTTCAAATTAACAGTAATTTACTATAACAGAACATACATATACTCGATCATTTTGGATGTGTGCACAAATCTTTGTAATAACATTAATTCAATTGTTACTAATTTTCTTCCTTTCTAAGCCAATGTAATATCTGGTAAAATAAAAATACACACAAAAAAGGTAGTTTTTTAAATAATATTTAACTTTAGTACTGCCTAGCATACTTTCAATATGTATTTTTACTTTATCATACTCATGACATATATAGCAAAAATATATTGAAAGCATGCTAGGCAGTAATAAAACTAAATATTATTTTAAAAAAGTACCTTTTCTGTGTGTGTTTTCATTTTACAAATAGCATTAATTATTAATTAAACATTGGCAGATATTATTATTAGACATGTTCACACATGCTGATTTTACTAACAAAGCTCATATGCAGTACTAGAACCAGACCACATGAAGAAACATACAATGAACAATAAAAAGAGCCCCCAAATAATCCATGTTAATGAAGGAAATATAATAAAGACCTGGAATGGAATACTTGACCAAATGTAAACATCCAAATGACCACTAATTTGAAGCAGTAAATAAATATATGTTAGAAGAAATAAAAAAATATATAAAAATTAGCATGGGCAGAAACTTTGCTGAACCAGATGCTATCAAAATCTGCCTATATCTAGTGGTAAGCATAGAAATAAATAACAGAGATGAATATATAAATACACCCTCATATGGTATCTATAAAGGGATAATTTATATGCACACACACAAGGCAATAATCTCTTTTTCTTTCAACCATTCATGATATAAATCACAAGAAAAGAAAACTACCAATAATTTAAATGGTTAATACCTATATAAAACTATTATATTCACATCCAAGTAAGTTAAGTAAGAGTGAATGTGTCAAGTTCTAAGGCATTATTAATTAAAACACATATTTTAAAACAAAATATTAATCCAGATTTTTTTCTTAATCTAACTTACAAAAATATTTTTTACTTTTGCTAAAGAAAATTTAAGGTTTTTAAAATGATTACAAATTGGAGGGGTGAAAGAATCTGTTAACTTGAAGAGGGGAATAAAATAATTCTAGAAACTGTTTCATCTTATTAAACTTAATTCTCAACTGTTGAAGAAATTAAAGGGTTTAGCTAAACATACTCAAATGATTATAATATGGAATATAACATCAATAAAAGAATAAAGTAAATATAAAACTATATATCAGTAAAATCAAAACATACAAAAAATTACACCCTATATCCATCACTCATTGATTAATTGATATATCTGAAGAACAGTCTATGTAAAAATTTTACTTTCAGTCCATAGCGATGTGAATATAGGGCTATTTTTCTGTATAGATTATATTTAAATGTGTACATATGCTTGGCATGTCAATATATGTTGCAGGTTTTTTTTTTTTGGTTTTTGAGAAGTATGTTGATATGATGAGCTCTAAGATGTCAGTAGCTGGCTTCATTGGTCAGTTGGCAAGGTGAAATTAGCATATGCTAGTAATAGGTCCATGCTGGTGTGGACTTCATCTTCAGATGCCTTAACAACACATCACTTCTAATAAAATCACTGGAGTGAATTCTAAATTCATTTTTGAAACAGGCACATATAACATGACAGGATTAAAACACAAGAGATCAGTAGACATTGTACAATGCTTTAAGTAAAATCAAGCAGAGTAATTGGAAGTAAAGTGTAATGAAATGATTTTAGATGGTCTTATATAGACCTTTCATTCATTGTTTGATCCAACCAAAAATTTAAAGAAACTCCTAATCAGCAAACTAGTGATTAAAATATTTTTATTCAGATAAACAGCAAATTTAAATTAATAAAGAAAATCCAAATTAATTATATTAATTAAAAATTTTCCAGACCATAATATTTAATAGAAATAAAACTATTTTTGTTAAACTCTTAATTAAAATGAACTGATTAGAATCAATAAAAAAAACTTTTGCAGATTAAGTAATGTTTCAGGACTATAAAAATATTTTATTGAAAAGTCAATAAAATCAGTTACGAAGTTCACTTTGTAAAAAAATGTTACACTGAAATAGACTGATCTAACTTTAAAACCTTTTTACTATTAGTAAGTGTGTGTATATACATATTACTGTATTCACCAAACACACAAGTTAAATTAAAAAACACAAATTAAAATTAAATTTGCTTGGCCAACACTAATACCAGGCATATAAATTAATATTGAGATAGACAAAGCATCTCAATATATATATATATATATATATATATATATATATATATATATATATATATATATATATATATATATATATATATATATATATATATATATATATATATATATATAATTTTTAGAAATCTAATTTTGCAATGTGTTTAGTTAATATTAATAAGAAAGTGACTAAGGTAGTTAAATTGCAAAGAAAAATTGAAAAATATTTTTACCCATTCTCAATCTAAAATTTAGAAACATTAAAAATTGTTTAGTCCTTTAGAAAATGAAGACTTTTTCCAGACCTATTCCAAGTTAAATATAATAGTTATCTGTTATTGGTAAGACATGGGCAACTAAACCATTATTGACTGCAAGAAAAAGATCCCAGGCTAATTGGAAATGGTCAAATGAATATTTCACTTATTGTGCAACATTACAAAATCTTCACTCCTACTGGTGAGATGCTGTGCTTTTACAGGGATTGAGTACATAGTTTATCATTATTTTGCCCATTGTTTGCCATAAACAAAATTTAAACAGTTTTCATTCAACTTAAGTATGTTAGCAGCATTGTAAGAATAAAAGCAACAATGAATTAAATCTTTTTTTTTATATGAAAGTAAAATTATTGGGAAAAAATGACTAATATATGCATAGACATCTATTAATTTAATTAGAGAATGGGATGAATATAAAATAAACAATTATTTTATTAATCTGATTTAAAATTTTATTTCTTACAAAAGTGGATTTTTCATTTCATATGAATAGTTGAATATACTGTTTCTTTATGATGTAGATATTCACGGCAATAAAATATTTTGTGAAAGATCATTATGAGTTTATTCAAAATAAAAAATAAATATTATTTGATGTTGGATACAAATCTGATTACACATATCTCTTGCATTGTTAGAATCTACTTCATAACAGAATTATAAACTCCACATAGGGCTTATATTTTATGTTCTGAATTTTATTAGTTAAAAAAATATTATCAAGAAGTATTATAAATTCTTTTTCTGCTGATCGTTTAAGGTGAAGAAGCTACAGTGATTATTTTGAATTTATAATTCTACTTTAATAATATGAAAAATTAATTTGATGATGATGTCAATATATATTAATATTTTAAAATCTTTAATAAAAGCATCATATTACAGTTTATGTTTTTGTCTCATATCAGCACATTCATCCATATCTGATTCACTCCAATTATTTTAGAATTTTTAACCTCCAGCTAAGAACATCAAGATAATTAATTTACTGACCAACAATGGATAGCAAGTTAAGACTGGCTATGAGGCAATGAGTTAATAAATTCTCAGCTTTGACAAGATTTGAATCCCAGAGTATGGACATAACATGCATATGATAACTACAACTACATCATAGAGATCTTCATTGAAATAATAATTTAAATTCATATAAATAACCATCCTTTCAAAAATAAACTAAAAGGAGTTTGAAAATGTTTTATTTATGTTTTGTGTTTATAACATTGGTGTGGTGTTTAATATAAGCTTAATTTGTAAAACTGTGATTTATCAATATTTACAAAATGTTGATAAATTATGGTAATTGTTTTTTTAAAGATATATTAAAAAGATTTGTGGAAAGATATTGTGGTCTGGGCCAACTGATGAAAACTGATTCAGCATAAAATATGCATTTTGGGGATTATATATCTTTTTTATATATCTTTGAACATATGTTTATGATTGCATCCTTCCACAAATTGTTAAAAGTGGACAGAAACCATTCCCTACCTTGTGTGAGAATGGTATAGTTAAAATTATACTATAGATATATTATATGAAAACTATATTCTGGTTTCTTTTACTGACATTTATAATTGTTTTTTTTTTTTTTTTTTGTGACATTTGCCTAAAATCAATGTTTATAAAGTTGTTACAAAAAACAAATATATTTTTAGAATGATACATTATGATATCTTCGGTGAATATTATGTTATTTTTTGTTATTAGCAACATATTAAAAAATTTTCTATTTAAAGTTTTCAATATTGAGTTTTGATTAATTGAATGTTAGATAAATTACAGTTTATTTTTCTTTTAAAAAAATAAATAAATACACATAAAAATTATTTTTATCAGTAGCTATATCTGCTATAAATATTATATTTATAGTTATAATTGTTATTACTTATTCAACTTCTACTTTTATAAATATATTATTCAATTTGCCTAAATCTTTAATAGTTAGGTATGCGATCTATAAAATACATTTCCCAAATTTTTTGCTAGCTTAGACAACGTTGGCCATAAAAATTTTTTTTTTTCAATAAATCATTTAAAAACTGTAATGTACTTGGTGTTGGAGGAAGTAAAATTCAATTAAAGCTCTTATTAAATATTATTTTTTAAAAAAATCCATAAAATTTATGCAACAATCAAAAACTTTTCTTGTGTTTTTACATTATAATCAAAGGAAAATATTTATTATTGTTTTTTTTTTTGAAAAAAGTGTAATTCAACATCTCAATAACAAATGATAAAATCTTTTTAAAAATAATAAAAATATAATAATATAGTACTTAATTACAAACATAAGATTAATTATAAAATTATACCATAAAAATTTATTATGCTTATAAGTATACACTTTGTTCGTCAATAAAATTCCTTGCATTAAGTTTTAATTTATAATAAACATTCCATTGTGAAAAATTATCACTGAAGATATTAACTTTAATTGAAACCTTATACCACTTTAAGATTAAAAAAAATAGAAGCCTTTAATAGTATTCTTAAATTTTCTAATACACACATTTCTTTAAAATCTATAAACTTTCCATAAAACTATTTTGAATACATTTTTAATTAAAATTCTTTGTTTTTTAAAATTTAACTGATAAAAATACAATGTGAATAAAATATTACAGAAATATTCATCATTAGTTTTATATTCAATCATCACTGATCCACAGCAGGACAAAAGCTTTTCCCAATTTAATCCAATTTCTTGATCCATAGCCTCTTGTATACCAAAAAACTTTCTTATTTTACCCATGCATCTTGTATGTGATCTCTTTCTAACTCTTTAACAATTTTTTCAGATCCAGTTTCAGATTTCAACACACCATTTATTATTATCTCTTCTAACAATATTCCTAGCCTAGATATTTATCTACAAGTGTAGAAAAATACTGGAAATTAAATTCTATTTATTAAAATAATTAACTGCTATTAGATAAAAGTTTTATGATTTGTTTTTTTCATATAAAGTTTTTGACTAGTAATGGCTGGCTAGCTATTTTATAAAACTTCAACATTTATTGAGGAATTTTTCAGTTATTTATACTTTTTTTTTAGTTTAAATTTAAATAGAAATAAATTTTAGTTATGAGCATAATAATATAATGTATTAGGAATTTTCATAAGCTTGCTTATGTATGGATGTGAGCACATGATACATATTGAAACCATTATGGGTTTCATGACATACAACAACATAGTAGTGTGTGGGCATATATAGTAGAAATAAACAAAAATTTGTTTGTAAATATTTTCTACATTACAGTGGAATAACAGTAAAGATTAAATAATTTTAAATTTAATTTTTTTATTATAAATTAAATCTTATATTCATTGCTTCAGATAGATTCGTACGTGGTTTTAACTTGCTTTAATTCCCGCAGTTATTGTAGCATATTTAGGCTTATTTTAAAGCTTAAAAAGTACTATAAGATGCTGCCCTCTCTTGAATTATTTTACTATTAAAAAATTAATAATATAGGCATTCTAAGTTAGAACAAAGAGAAAAGCCACATCTTTGTAAATTCTAATTGGTTGCTTCGATTTCTGTCAAATGAAAACCGACTGTCAATAATTTTCATTGCTGCACCTTCTGTTTTGACTTTGAAAACAAAAATTAATGTCTTTCAATGTTTTTTTATTATTTTTCTTACATATTATAAATTATTTTTATAAAATATACTGAAAATATAGTTATTTTAGAAAAATAGTAAGATTCTAGTAAAAAATTGTATACATTTATATGAATGTAAATTGAAAAAGAAACCAGCACTAGCAACAATTTTTACACCTGTCAACAGTTTACATTGCCCCAAGCTCTTTATTTGATTTTTAAACCAAAATTAATAATGTAGAGTATTTTTCTGGCATTGGTTTATATATTGTAATGTATTTTGGTAAAATATGCTGAAAATATAGTTATTTTAAAAAAATAGTAAGATTTTAGCAAAAAAATCTTTACTTTTTTACAATGTAAATTGAGAAAGAAAATCAATGACATATGCAACATTTTTTAATAGGTTATGAGAACATTCTTTCGGGTTCTCTGATGTAAAATATTTTTATAATTATAAATAGAAAATTATTTTTGAAAAAATGTTCATTAACTTTCATAATCTGACAAATTATTAATATACTTTTTGCAAATGAAACTAAAACAAATATAATATTAAAAATGAATATATTTTTATTGCTGATTCTGTAATTGACCAATCAAAAGTTTAGAGTTTTAAGTCACTCAGCCAACTAGATTTACAGTCATCAAAGAGTTAAGCATTTTTAAAAAAGATCTAATTAATATTTTATTAATTCTGATTTTGAAATTAAAAGCATGTTTTATGTTACAATAGATACCCTGGTAATTATAAAATTCCACTATCTATTTTAGAAATCTTTTTAAAGTAAAGCTAGTATAACATATTTTGACAAAATTCCATTATATATTTTAGAAATATTTTTTTAAGTAATGCTAGTATAACATATTTTAATAAAATTCCACAAAGTGGTTTTTCAAAGGATTAAAGTAAATTAAAAAAAATCATTAACTTTTTTCAATCAAGATAGGAAAAACATTTTTCAGAGTTCCAAATGTTGGAAAGATTATGAAAAACTATCATGAAGACATAATTGAAGGCAAGACAGTGGATCCAGAAGCTGCTACTAATTCACAGTGTTGGTGTTTGGATTCACCTAGAAGCAAGATTCAGCTTTTCTGCATTCTCCACAGCCAAAATTGTACTAGATGGCCTGCCTAAGGTCTATCCAATCCTAAACTAAATGGAGGTGATTAATGCAACAGTTACCTGAATTATATCTTTCCTGAAAATGACAATACACCAGTCTGCTGTTTAGAAGGGACTATATTATTCAAAGAATCTATCAGCTTACTGAAGAATGTCATACATATGCTGTTTTATCTATATGCATAAAACCACAGCAAAATGTGCAGCATATATATATATATATATATATATAAAGTGCAGCTGGTGAATTGTGTTATATATATTGAGAATGATATTTTAAATAATTTATTTAGTGAAAATGACATTTAAAATCTAGAATTTAAAAGTAAAATGAGTATATAATTTTTGCTTGAGTTAAATGTTTAAAATAAAGAATTAATTCATAGATGATTTTATGTTCTATAAAAGAAAAGTAAACTCCCAAAAACATTTCTAGATTGAAAAACAGAGGAACATGCTGGAATTTTTTTTAAAAAGACATTTATAATTAAGCAACAGTAACTTATCAAAGATCAATGTTATTTTTTTAAAAAAAGGAAAAAGAAAACTTTTATGAATTTTATGTATATTTCAACATGGAATAAATGGAAAAATATAGTATTTTTAATAATTTTATTATTTTAATAAATTAAAAAATATATATAAACATCAGTGTGCACCTACATTTCAATGCACACATATATATATATATATATTGAACCGGATTGATTTCCGATTCAATGGTGTTATTACAAAAAAGAAATTTATTAAGCTTTTAATTTTCATTAAACGTTTAAGGTTTAAATTTTCATTATTATTTAAAAAAGTACGTGTATCAAAATACACACGTGTTTATATGTAAAACAGATCATTTTAATGTTTACCGATTTATTTTAAAATAGTTTTCTTATACTGCTTGTTTTTACTTTAAATCAATTTGATTTAAAAACAAGCAATCTTGCTAATTACATTCCTGTAGCTTTTATATTAATTAGTTTAAAGTTCATTATAAAAAGCAAAGATTTGATTTGTGTTGTTTTTGTTTTAATAAACCCTGGGTAGAATTCTTAGATTAGATTGAGCTGGAGCTTAATATTTGCCCTGCCTTAGGTGTAGAAATTGAACAACAAGACTAGTTTTTGTGGGAATTCGAGAAAGGTATAAATAATACCAAAAATTTCATGAGTCAGTCTATTCTATTCTAACCTAGAGAGATTAAGTCAGCACTTCACCAAGGTTATTTGTTCAGCTTTTTATTTCCAATATTCAGTCAGATTAACCTCTTCAATGTTTGTACCATTAGCAGTTTGAACATTTAATCTTTAAAAGCAAAATTTGCAGTTACTAAAACAATTTTGCTTTATCCATGATGTCAAAATATACTGCTATACGTTTGATAATCAACAATATGTTGTGCTAGTTTAACTCAAAAGATGGACCCATGCCTGCCAGATTTCCTTCAATCCTGCAATGAACACCTAAAATAAACAAGACCCCGCTGCCTCTACCTTGCCTTTGTCAATGGCCTAAAAATAAACTAATAATAGTGCACATTCTATGTGAACATTGTTTTACCAAAAGGTAACTATTTTCTTTTATTCTTCCCAGGGTAAATTAATTCTCATTAAATCTCTGCTCAATCTAATCATAAATATGTATTCCTAAACAATATAGCCTCATATTTAATATTTGCTATGTTTTCTAGTATTTTGTAGTGTGTCTAGGAATCTTAGTTTTAAGATTCCAAGTTACTTTCAATTTTTGTTTATTGGAGAGTGATGAGTGAGTTTCTATTTTTATGTAAAACCTTTTTATAAATGCTTTGGCAGTCATGCATTTTAAATGCTTACTTGTAATTATTTTATTATTCAATAATTAATTTTTTTAAACACTGGGTTTGCCTTTTCGCAAACCTCCAAAAATCTTTTGGCTGGTGACTTTATTGTCTAATTTTCCACAGGTAGGGATTTCATTTCTTATATCTCTGAAAGTGGAAACTAGAATTGTTTTTCTTTGTAATTTTATAAGTCATCAGCAGGAAGATAAAATTTATCCATTTTTAAATTACAGGTGAGCAATACTTTCGTTCTGCTAAAGTATTTAAAACTTTTAATATTTTCGTACTCATGTGCACTCTCCGATAGATTTATTTTGTATTTAATACATGTGCTTTAAATTTATCAGAGTGTGTACTCAGAATTTGTTTGTAAGTTTATTTTCTTTATTTGCTGGGGCAGACGTAACTGTTTTTCTAATTATTTGCTCGTCTCCTATTGAGAACTTTAATTCTTATTTTTAGAGTAGTTTTCACCAATTGTTTGGCTGGGATTCACCAGTTTTAATTGTTTTTCTTTCATTTTCAATCATATTTTTCGTTTTTCCTTGAGGTGGATCAATCACCTTTATTTTAAATGTAATAATAGGTGCAGCTTATACTGACATATGACATTCAGGGGCCCGTTATATTTTTCGGACCGCAAAAAGCTTGTTGGCGCTGGTTTCTTTGATCTATTTCAAGGATGTATTGTTTAAGTATCTGAAAGTGAAAACCAATGTTTGGATGAATCCTCTTCTGAATAAAATTTACTTCCTCCCTTTATAATTTGTTTATTAGAAGATCAGTCAGTCTGTCATAGCTTTGCCTTTGGTATTTCTGGTACACGTCTGAGTTAACCCTATTTATTGTGTCAATAAATTATACTTCATAATTTATTTTCTCTTAATAAAATTTTAGAATTTGTTTAAACTTAATTTGGCTGACATTTGTCTTTGTGCTTTTTGTCTCAATTGTCTAAACAATTTAAGATTTCTTGTGTCTCCCTGAGTCTAGTCAGTGCAAACCATCATCATCATCTATTCTGATCACAGCAAATAAATTTTCCAGATACGGAGTGATCTGGTGGCACCCTCTGTATCAGAATAGATTGAGTATCCAGTATAATATATATATATATACTTAATGTTTTCATGGTTATATGATGTAGATTGAGTATCCAGTATAATATATATATATATACTTAATGTTTTCATGGTTATATGATGTAGATAAATTATAACTTTTTGGGATATACCGTGTATTATTTTTCATTGAGCACTGATATTTCGATGGAATAGCAACTGCCATTTTCAAGGTAAACTTTTGAAAGAAAAACCATTAGATCTTAGCAAATAACGTGACTGTGGGTGAGATGAGAAATGAGATTTCAGTTCAGCATTCACAATATAAGGCTTATCAAAATGTTTATTTCCCTCAGTATTTTTATCTGTTAATTTTAAGTTAATATTGGATAAAATTGATTCTTTAAATTCTTTTCTTACTTTTATAAATAATTGGCATCCAAATATTAAATTTACTATGGAAGTGGAAAATAACAGATCACTTTCTTTTCTGGATGTTTTAATTGCAAGAAAATGTGATGAAACATTATCAATATCAGTTTACAGAAAGTCCACTCATACAAACAGATATCTTAATTTTAATTCTCATCATCCTGCACTAATTTTTTCTGTAGCTAAAAATCTTTTCACTAGAGCTTATAATTTATCTGATAAAGAACATCTTTCTCAAGAAATAGAACTTACAAAAAGTATTCTGCTTTCTAATAATTATAATAAAAACAGCATATGTAAGGCTTTATATAACATTAATACAAAAAAGAAAAAAGAGGATAGAATTGATAATTCCACTTTTAATAGAGTAATTTTGCCTTATATTAGGGGGGTTACTGATAAAATCAGTAGAAGACTATCTTGTTTTAATATAAAGACCACTTTTTCTACTGGCAAAAAAATTGGTGATTTTTTGTATAAACCTAAAGACAGAATACTTTTGGAACACCAAGGAGTTTATGAACTTCCATGTTTCCAGTGCTCAAGAGGCTATGTGGGTCAGTCTAATAGACAAATTAATGTCAGAATTAAGGAAAATAAAAATGCTTTTCATCAAAAAATTATCACATCAGTTTTTACTTCCCATTATTTAGAAACTGGTCACAAACCTAATTTTGACAATACAAAAATACTTGCTAATTTGGAAAGATATGATTTAAGAACCATGAGAGAGTCAATTGAAATATTAAAGAGACCTACTGGTTTAAATAGAACTGATGAAGCTCAACGTATTCCAGCTATGTGGAAACCTCTCATTTTATCCAATATTAACTTAAAATTAACAGATAAAAATACTGAGGGAAATAAACATTTTGATAAGCCTCATATTGTGAATTCTGAACTGAAATCTCATATCTCATCTCACACACAGTCATATTATTTGTTAAGATCTAACAGTTTTTCTTTCAAAAGTTTACCTTGAAAATGGTGGTTGCTATTTCGTCGAAATATCGGTGCTCAATGGAAAATAATACATGATATATATATATGTTAAATCAGTCATTAATTATGTATTATAAAAACTGAAGTTCATTTATAGGTTTATGACAATTTAAATAATGTTAATAAATTATTCCACATTTCTATGTGCTGATGTGAATATGTGTGTTTTATGTAAACATATTATGAGATATTTGTAAAACATAATGGGAAAACTTTTTTCATATATTATTATATGACAATCCCCTTATGTTACTGCATGTCTGTGTGCTTATATGAATGTGTATCAGATAGATACAGATATGTTAAAATTAATTAATTTTATTATTATTATTATATGACTATTCAATATGTTTATTTTATATTATGCCACACCTCTAAACACTGATATAATGTGATAGTTTTTTTATTGTGTAGTAATAAAAATCAGAAGGCTTAATTTATATGTGTGTAGCTGTATTCTGTACATCTTAATTTCATTTTTTATTGTTGTTGGTAAACTGATATTTTATTGTTAGAATTATTCCAGTGACTTACTTAATCCTAAATAGTTTTAGAATATTATATGTTGCATTATCTCTTGTTCACAATAATAGTTATAGTGTTCTCTGAGCTAGATTCATACATAATGGTTTTTTTTATAAAAAGGGATTATATTAGGGTTTATCATCATCCAGTTGATTATTATGATCCTAGATTGACACAAAGAGAATATCCTTTAAAATCCATGCACTACATTTTATTTGGTTAGTATTTATTACAAATTAAGTTTATAGTTGGACAGTATATTATTGTTACTAAGTGGACAGAGCATTGATAATGATCAGCATGTTTTAATATCCCATCATTATTGTTTTATTGTTATATATTCTGATGGACTAGCACTTAAGTTTGTGCATCAAAGTAATGTTTAAATAATCTGCTCCAAGCTGGCAGAGCTAAATAATTTGCCTGGTTTATAGTAGACCCATTTTAAATCCAATGACCAGATTGACAATTGATTTATTTTATAGCACTGGTAAATTTATAATTATACTTATAGTTAACCTACTTAGTTAGCTGTGCTGATCTCTCAGAGTGGTCTCTCATGATCTCATACTCAATTCTTTTATAAATAATATTTTAAATTTTGAGTCATTGACTTGTAGTAACTGGAATGATGATGATGAGTGTCATCACCTCAGGTTACACCCAAATTTTCCATATCATTACAAATGTCCATCATCCCAGATTACACTTCAATACTCCCTATCATTACAATATATTACTTAGATGATAAAGATAGTAATGCCCAAGGCAAGCTAGGTAAGTAATAAAAATACATAAAAGCAGTCAACACTTAAATAATGCCAATATCAATAACAATCAACAATTTCAATCCATTGTCAAAGCAACTGGCTATAAACACTAAAGGTGGAAATTGCCTTTGCATACAAATTAGATCATATATAATGATGATTTCCATGTTTATTATATTTAGAAGAATATTTTGACAATGGATTGACATTGTTAAGTGTTATTGATATTGATATTGTTTCAGCATTGGTAGATTTCATGTGTTTATCTATCTATCTATCTATCTATCTATCTATCTATCTATCTATCTATCTATCTGTCTGTCTGTCTGTCTGTCTGTCTGTCTGTCTGTCTGTCTGTCTGTCTGTCTGTCTGTCTGTCTATCTATCTATCTATCTATCTATCTATCTATCTATCTATCTATCTATCTATCTATCTATCTATCTATCTATCTATCTATCTATCTATCTATCTATCTATCTATCTATCTATCTATCTATCTATCTATCTATCTATCTATCTATCTATCTATCTATCTATCTATCTATCTATCTATCTATCTATCTATCTATCTATCTATCTATCTATCTATCTATCTATCTATCTATCTATCTATCTATCTATCTATCTATCTATCTATCTATCTATCTATCTATCTATCTATCTATCTATCTATCTATCTATCTATCTATCTATCTATCTATCTATCTATCTATCTATCTATCTATCTATCTATCTATCTATCTATCTATCTATCTATCTATATGTGTGTGTGCATTCATACAGATATTTTAGTTTCATTGTTACATAAATAATAAATTTATAAATCTGCATTAATTTTTAAAAGAATAATAGAAATATTTAAACAATATTGCAAAATAATAAAACGGAAGCTATTATTGTTAATAGGTGCCAAATAATTATATGAATAATATTTCTCTGGAATTATCAGTCATCTTATGTTAAAAGAATTAATTCATTTCACTGTTGGTCATACTAATCTTCCTTTACTAAATGATCTTTCTTCATTATACACTTTTCTAATGAATTATATCATCTCATAATATGTCTAAAATTGAACAAGCAAACATTCTGGTCTAATCTGATCATATATATTGTAAAGATATAAATGGAGCAGGTAGAGATGTGAATCACAAGAGACAGAGATTCTACTAAATATTAATTAAGTACACATTTGTAAATGATTAATATAGATTAAATAAAAAAGACTTCATACACTTCGTTCCTCAAGTCCCTAATCTACACTGATACAGTCTTAAAATAAATATGAAGTAATCATAAATGCTACCTCTTATGTATGTGATAAAAATTTAAAAGGTAATGATTTAATTATTAATTAGCCAAAATGTATATAAAATGATAGTGTTTGAACTGCATCTTAGTTGACATTTATTTATCTACATATCCCTTTTTAATATAGTTATAATCATTAACCTTTGATTAATCAAAGTAAGTAAAATTCAGGACTTCTATTTTAGTAAATAATAAGAATAATAATTTATTTACATCAGATAATAATAAGTAATAAAGGGAGTTAATAAGATTCTAAGGAATAAACTCAATACTTATGGTGGTGTTAAACAAAATAATTTTCATAACCAGAGGAAAATCTATATTAACATTTATTTATCAAGTATATGAAATTTATAAGAATTTACCACTTATTATGATTTAAAATTGTAGCAATACTAAAAAATCTAAATAAGTTATTCAAATGAAATAAAATTATTGGTTAATTACAATTTCGAATAATTATTATGATTTTCCTCTAATAGTATGTATATCTAAATATTTATTCTTCAACAGACATATATGCATGAAATATTCTTCCAAATAAACATACAATAAAATTAAAGTGAAGCTGAACACTTGGTAAAGATGAGGTATTCAATTTCCATAGTATAGATTCATATTAAACTCCACAGTTCATTAGAGTATCCTATATCTAGGTGACAGTAATGATCCAAATATATTAATAAAAATTCATTCCCATTAAATCACTAATATATTTAGTATCTTAATCCATTTTTAGAGAGTTACCACAATGCACTGTTCTGTAGCATACATCTCTGTAGAAACTTGTATATAAACTATCACAAACCATTAAATATTAATCTTTAAAAGATCTATCTGATTTTATTGTCATAATTTCATCTTGACATTAATGGTTATTTGATCCCTTATGAGGCAGTATAATCCTCAGGAACTGGAATAAACATAAGCACTACACAAATTTATTAAAGGTCTTGACAACATAAAAAATGACTCTAATATAAATATTGTGGCCTGTCTATAGGTGGTATGACCCCAAGCAGAGTTTCCAAGTCCCTTATATTAGTCCCTACTTGGATTCTGGTTAGATTCTATTAACAAACTTACTATATCCCGACCATTTTCTTTAACTATAACAATTGAATTTAGATAAGATTAGTATTTATCCCAAGTTACTTTGACATGAGTAAATATTTCTAAAATAAGATGTATTTTAAATATAATTAACATGAGACTCGTTTACCCATAAACAGATCACATCCCCTTAACATTAAACAAATACAAAATATTTGTTCAATGGCATAAGAATACCTAGATACTCCTCCTTATTAAGTATCTACATACTCTCATGGCTAACAATAATATCCAATATCTTATATTTATAATTATTAAGTTTTAATTCAATCACTCATTAAATTAATCTGTTAGATAATTACAGATAAACTGTGATTCCTATTATTTTTGATAATTAAGATTGGCAATAATCACAAAATAACTTTACAATAAGGAGATCTCAGGATAATCATTGATTTATTAATTCTTCATACTACCTATGGAATATCAAGAGGGATTTTACAGATTTCCATGGATAGTGTACAAATTAAGAAAGGCTTATAATTTAAATTCATAATCAAGCTTTATATGTATGTTCTTTAATACTGAATATTAAAATAATATTATTAACTAAACTGTGATTAACACTAATACTTTCACTAATAACTAATGTATCATTTAATTTTATATTAATAAATACACTTTAATAATTGGCAATGTCATCAATGACCTATGGGATCAAGGCAGCATGTAACAAGTAAAAAAAATCTTTACTAAGAGATTTATGCTTATTAAACTGTTAGATTTGCTTTAAATTGAATTGACTTTTCATTTTAATTTTGACTGTGTATTTTGAGTTGTGTGATGTGGTGAAAATGAGCCCAGAAAAGATATGCAGCAATTAGAATTTAATAAAACTTTTAAAACAATAATTTTAATAATATTCATTACAAATGATAATAAACATTTCCATTAATATCAAATTTAAAATAACTAATAACAAAATGATATACATATATTATCATAACAATAACAACAGAACTTATAATTAATCTTCAGAGTATGATTATTAAACAAAACTAATGATTTCCCATTATATGTTGAGATATTTATCCCTATGTATGTGAACTATATATCACACATTCAGTTTATTAAACAATCATTTTTTTTTCCATTTATGGTCCGTTAGTTCAATCTCTACATAATAATAGTACTTGATGATTAAGTAACAATACAAAACAATAAGTGGGAACATAGGATCATAATTCTGGAGGTTATTAAGCAAACAAAATTAATACTTTTATCTTTCATATAAGAAAGAAAATCATTGTATTTAGTTTATCAATTCGCCCATGTAAATACAACCTTCTCTCTGGATTGTGTATATATCATTTTTAAATACCCTTTCATACTAAAATATCGAGTATATTTATTTATTTCAAGGATTCATAATCTTTAAACTTAACTGAATTATTAAATAACTATTAATATAACAACACTTGAATTAATTCCTTATTAAATGATTTAGTTCTCCCCCCCCCCAATTATACTAACAAATCATAGATTAAAAATATAAATACCAACATTAGAAAGAAGTTCTCTTTTAACTCTCAGCTAAAGTATAAAAACAATTTTAAATCTTCTAGTTGTTCCACACTCCATAAACTTATCATAACGTTTTTATTTTTCCTTATTTTTTTTTTTTTGAAGATTCTGCTTATCCTAAGATTCGCGCGAGGTATTTGAGTTACTGCAACAATAATCCTTGTTTTGTTCTTTGTTTAGTAATAAAAATTTATTTGTGGCTTGCCTTATTTATTTTAGATGATATATATTTCTCTCTATAGTAAAAGGCACACTTATGATTTCAATTAAAAATGTGTCGTGCAACGTTTTTCAGCTAAAACTTTATAGAAACTGACATCCCTGCTGGTATGGCTCAAAATAAATAATTCTATTTCACATTGTAATTAAGATTTTATATATATCCAGAATAATAATGAACACTTTTCATTTATTACTAATTTAGTTCCATTGAATTTTAAATATATATACTTAACTGTTTCCAAGAGATTTACTATTCTTTTATCTATCCTTACTGGATATTTACGGTGTTTATTTATTTCCTTTTGTGTATTACTGCAGTTCATTTTCCTTATGGCACAATTATTATTACTTTTCAGTGAATATATTCGTTGATTATTCATCTCCTATTATTTCTTCAATATTTATTAATTTTCAAGAGATTATTGGGAATTACCGATTATTGACTTGCCCAGTAGAAAAACGATTAATTTATTCCATTATTTTAACAACAGAGCTTATAATTATCCATGTATATTGATGTAGAGTTGTAAATCATAAGGTTTTAGGAATTTTAATCCAACTTTGTTTTTTTTTTAAAAAATATCACCAAGAAAAAAAAACTTAGTTACTTATACTTTATGATCAAGAAACTCTTTTTTTCCCTTCTCTTGAATTTCATATTCCAAGATTGTTTGAAACTCTTTGATTGGCTAATATTTTCCCACTTTTTTTTATGAAACAAACATTTATTTTGAAAGTTTTTGGTTTATCATTTTAAAATGACCGATTTTTCGTTTTTAAAAAATATTGAAATACAATATTTTTAGAAATTAAATAAAGATAGAATTTACTGTTTTAATTTTAAATCAGTATTTTGTAAAATTAAACCTTATTTATTTACTTTTGAATATAGCAAGATTTGAAGATAAATAATTTCTATTTTTAAAATCAAATGCGCACAAACAATAATTATTAGCATCTGTGATGCATTCTGTTTACAAAATTACAAGTTAAACTTCACTGATTTTAAATACTAAATGATATTACTTGTCCATCCATTTGCATATATACGACTCTATGGTTATTATCTATGTGTATCTTGAGTTAAGATCATTTATAAATTTCCATTAGCTAAAACCGAGTTTAAATCCTATGATCTAATACATCATGACTG
The DNA here is from genome assembly GCA_028023455.1 of Epiperipatus broadwayi. Classification (NCBI taxonomy): domain Eukaryota; kingdom Metazoa; phylum Onychophora; class Udeonychophora; order Euonychophora; family Peripatidae; genus Epiperipatus; species Epiperipatus broadwayi. The sequence continues at coordinate 9,726,010 of JAQFVV010012423.1, forward strand.
TCTTCTTTTAATAAGTAAATATTATTGGATTTGTAAAATTTAAAATTATACACCAAAATTTTATTTTAGAATAGACTGGGCCAATAAAAGTGCACAACATATATATATATATATATATATCATTGATGTATAGTAATAGGAGTATAAGAAGTTTAGATTTTGACTTTCTACAATACATAAATATCTAGTATTTAAAGCACTGATACTATATCTTGATTTAGGTAATAATATTATTGCCCTATTTTATTTAAATTTAAGTGTGTATTTTGAAATTTTTGATGAAAGCAAATAAATTTTCTGAGGTATACTATTAATTGCATTTTAAGTTGGTATTAAGCTTCAATTACCCTTTTAGCTTGCATTTTGAAGAAGTTAACTTTCTTTTTAGTTGATCATGTTGTATTGTCTTTTAACATAAGTCTTTCTAAATATATACATCTTTTTTTTCTTTTTTATATAAGAGAAATGTTTATTAAAATAAGACCTTTTAAAAAATAAACAATATATATGAAAAAAAAAATGAAAGCAAAGGGTTTTTCTTAATCATGTGGACATTTGTATATATTGCTTCTTAATGATGTAACATTCATTGCTGTTGTTATATGATACACTTGCAGTATTTTCCTTATAAAATTTATCAAGAAATCATTATTATAAACAAACTAATCTTAAATATCAATTATACATACATATATACAAATAGATTCATACATATAAATGTAACTTATTATTTAATTTGTTTTAATGTTCCTACTAATATATTGTACCCTTTTGTTTTGGTATACTCCATCATAAAATAAATTGGAAATAAATTTTAAGATGTATAATTCTAAAAAATAAGAAAAATAAGTCAGTTTAGTTGTCAAAGGGTTTGAACTTGGTATAAGTTCATTTGAAGTAGCATAAATATATAAGTCTTGATTAAAGTATTTATTTTAAAAGGTATATAAGAGATAAAATAGTAAAATGTAGCGTAATAATATCTGTTAATAATTAATTGTTTAATAATATTTAAAATTGTATGAGAGTTCAAATAGAATCTTATAAATAAAAATATGCATTAAAAAGATAGATAATCATGTCTGTGTACATCTAATATTATAAAATAATAACTATTTTTGGTGAAATCTTAATTTATTTTGAAAAGAAATAATTAATATTTATGTTATTAATTTTGTGATAAAAAGTTATAAAATTAATTTAGGATCTAATCTGTATAAAAATAAAAATTAAAATGATATAAATTGATTTAAAGTAAATTGTATTTTTTTATTCAGTTCATGAAAGGTATTGCTTTTTATTAGTAGTAAATCTTAGAAACAGATATTTGTTTTAAAAATAGGTAAACCATATGTAACTAATTAAATATCCAAAAAAAAAAAGAGGAGTAAAAAAAGTAACCAATAGGAAAGCACAATTTGGAATAAATTAAAAACAAGCAGACAATGTTTTGGAAGAAAAAAAGAAAGAGAATAATAAAAAAAAGATTACAGATAGGATAAAAAGTAATTTTGTTCTTCTCTAAAATTTTGTTCTAAACTATTTTAAATATCAATAGTAATAGCTTTAAAAAATAAATACCGTCAATTTATTTGCTAATCTCAAAAATATATTATAAAGTTTTCTGTTAAAATAATGGAATAAGTAAAGTTAGGTCATTACTAGCAAACTCAACAATTTAATAATTTTATGAAATATCTTGGAGTCATTATATTGAAAAAATATTAGCAGAATGGAAGAAAAAAGGTGTAAAGTAATGCCAAAATGCTGTAAAGTAATAAATGAACTCATGGAAACCACAGTGAGTATTATATTAATACATGATTTAGCTGTCAAACAAGCTGAAGTATTTATACATCATAGCTATCATAAAATTTGTAAAAGACTAAGTTGGAATTCGTGGGTGAATAAAAAGAAAATTATTTCTGACAGAATTAAGTATAAATTTTTAAATATAAGTAAAACTAAATGAGTAAAGAATGATGTATGGATTAAGTATGGCAAAAAGTAAAAGTAAAAAATTAAAGGAAGATTATATATTTGCATGTGTAATAAGACTATAACAGTTTGCTTTAAGAATGAATAAATTATTTATAAATACTGTGAAATGGAGAAATAAGATAAGTGTGAAAAAATAAATAAGTACTGAGGATAAATAATAAGGAATAAATATAGATTTGAATGGAAAGGTTTGGAAAAACTAGTGAAATAAATATATTGTTTGGAATATAACCTGTATATTAAGGATAATGTCAGTCTACATTAAAAGAGAATGTGTAAAATACTATCTTCCAAAGGATAACATTGATAAGGAGTATGTAAGAGATAATGCAAAAACTGAAGTATAGTGGTAGATTAGTGAAATGTTGATATTATAATAAACATAAGTTTATGAATAAAATTATAGGATGCAAGTTTAAAATAATATTTGATTGTATAAAAAAAAACAAAGATATATTTTAAATAATCTGCTTTAGGTAGAATTTTGTATTTTGATATTATAAAAACAAAAAGGGCAGACGAGGAGCTGACGCTAATGCTTCTTAGTCTAGGGTGTTTAAAATGATTTGATTATTATAAAAAATCAGACAACTTCAAGAATGAACTAAGTAAATGAGTATTATGTTTTAAAAGAAAAAAAATTAACAAAGTGTTTGAATTTCGTTTAATTTTTATAATTTATAGAATTATTATTAATAAGGGTATAAGTAAATGTATAACATTTACTAATATCTGTTATGTAATTAATTGTTTCAAATTTTGTTTATTTTAGTAAAGATTATTAAATAATTATAATAACGAGGGATAAACAATAAGCTAGTAAAATATTCATATGAAAGTAATCCCATATGTTTATTATAAGAAGATGGAATCGGTATATGTTCGAATATAATATTGAAACAATAGTTTGTGATATTTAAACTTTGATCTTATATTTAACTATAAATAATATAATTATGGTGGAGTTATAACTAATTATAATTTGTGGGTCATTATAGTGTATTATTGGAAAAAGACACGAGAAACAAGTATTGATTAGATATGAAGGCAAGGAAAATTGTATTGACAAAATTAGAAATATGAGGTTAATAGCTATAATAATAATATTATTATAAGAACAAAAAAAGCAGAAGTAAGGGGGGGGCACTAATGCTTCGTTATTCTAAAGTGTTTGAAATAATTTGATTACTATAACATTTAAAAATCTTCTATGATGAATCGGGTAAAAGCATATTATGTTTTAAAAGAAAAAAAAGTATTTGGATCTCGTTTAATTTTTATAATTTATAGAATTATTATTAATAAGGGTATAAGTAGATGTATAGCATTTAGTAATTAGATGTAATTAATCGTTTAAAATTTTTTTTTATTTTAGAAAAGATTCTTAAATAATTATAATAAAGGGGGATAAGCAATAAGCTAGTAAAATATTCATATGAAAGTAATCACACATGTTTATTATAAGAAGGGGGAATCTGTAAGTGTTCGAATATAATATTTAAACAATAGATTGTGATATTCAAACTTTGACCTTATATTCAATTATAAATAATTTAATATAATTATAGGGGAGTTATATTTAATCTGGGTTTGTAATTCTTAATAAGAAACGTATGAAACGAGTATAGATTGGAAACAGGAAGTTAGTGGCTGAGTTGTTTAGATAAAATGAAGATGCACCAAAGAATGTTCTATCAACATTTAGCATAGTATCGTAAATCGTTAAATGTAAATTATTTCAAGATAAGATAAGTTGTTATATTTGAAAGTATATCATATAATATTTTCATTTTTATTTAGACACAAAGTTAATAATGAGGCCATAGGAAAATTGAGTGTGATATCATGAAAAATCAATGATTCAATAATTATTACCTTATTAGTATAAGGTAAAAAGAAAGATCAAATGATAAATGTCTTAATATATAAGAACAGATAATATATGATATTTCATAATATTACAATAAGCTTATTTTATTTAAGAAAAAAAATAATAATACATATTTTTAAATCTTCTTATATTGTTGAAGTATAATCTATAAGGATAAGGATATAAACGAAATCCATAAAATGGGACTGATTATTTGATAAATACACATGATTTTGTTATATAAGAAATAAAGTTGAATAGAACAATAACACCATATCTTATGAAAAAAGAAAATTTAATTTTTAATATCTGTAATTGTAATTAAGGGAAATATAAATGTTTAAATTTTTACATAAGTCACTATATTATAGGGTTATATAATGTTATTAATATTCATCATCATCATTATCAACCATTATCAGTCCACTGCAGGATGAAGGTCTCTCCAAGTTTAATCCATCTTCTCCAATCTTTAGCTTCTCTTCTCCACATCACCCCTGCACACTTTCTTATTTCATCCATCCCGCTCACATGTGGTCTCTTTCTGGGTCTTTTACAATCTCTTGGAATCCAGTTTAAAATTTCAATTGTCCATCTATTATCATCTCTTCTAACAATATGTCCAGCCCAACTCCACTTCAATCTTTTAATTTTTTCAATGAGGTCAGTAACACCTGTTTGTTCTCTTACCCATACATTGCGTTTATGATCTCTTCTTGTTACTCCCAACATACATCTCTCCATACTTCTTTGAGTGGTCTGAAGTCTCTGAATTGCTCTTCTATTAAGTGTCCAAGTCTCAGATCCATAAGTAAGAACTGGTAAAACACATTTGTTAAAAACCTTCCTTTTCAAACACATAGGCATATTTCCTTTTAGTATCAAGTTATTTCTACCAAAAGCACTCCAACCAAGTTTAATTCTATGATTAATTTCCTCCATTATGTTTCCATCTGTATTAATAATCTGACCAAGGTATTTGTAACTGTTAACTTCTTCTAATTCATCATAATCAATCTTTATTTTCATATTTTGAGCAAATCGATTAAACATTACTTTAGTCTTTTTAACATTTATCTTTAGTCCTACTTTCATCTGATAATTCCTGCAACATTTCCTGCAGATCTGAAGCATTATTTGCAAAAACAACTACATCATCTGCGAAATCTAAATGACTTAAATAATCACCATTTACTTTCACTCCTTTAGTTTCCCATTTTAATCCACAAAATACTTCATGCAGCACTGCTGTAAAAAGTTTTGGAGATATGGAGTCACCTTGTCTTACACCTTTCTCAATGTTGACTTTCCCAGTGTCATTATGTAATCTAATTGTTGCTGTTGCATTTTTATAAATATTCTTTAAAATATGACAATATCCTGGATCTATACCTTGATGATCTAATGCTTTAATCACTGAAGAAATGTTTATAGAATCAAATGCCTTTTCATAATCTACAAATCCTAAGCATAATGGCAACTCATATTCATTTGTCCTTTCTATAACTTCTCTCAATACCTGGATATGATCTACTGTACTAAAACCACTTTTAAATCCAGCTTGTTCTCTTGGTTGGTGGAAATCCAATGTTCTCTGTAGACGAGTAGTAATTATCTTGGTAAAAATTTTATATAAAACTGATAAAAGGCTGATAGGTCTGTAATTTCTAATATCTTCTTTATCACCTTTTTTAAATATTAATATTATTACTGCATTCTTCCAATCATCCGGTACATCTTTATCATTTAGACATTTGGTATATAACTTTGCTAAAATTTTTTCTATTTCTTCACCTGCTTCTTTTAATATATCAATTATAATTCCATCATTACCTGGAGCCTTTCCTTTCTTCATACATTTAATTGCATGTCTCACTTCTTCATTTAAAATTCTGGGCAATTTGGAAGATGTAATAGATATAGGAGGTACTTGTTCTTTATTACTATATAATTCTTGATAAAAATCTTCTACCAATTTCATGATGTCATCTCTCTTTTAGTAATAATTCCATCTTTTTTTCTTATTGCAGATATAAATTTCCTATCAATACCAAAATGTTGTTTTACATTCTTAAGACTTTTATTTTCTTCTACAGCTTTCCTTGCTAGTTCACAGTTATACTTTCTTATATCATTTTCAACTCTTTTCCGCACCATTTTACAAAATTCGAGATATTCAATTCTTTTTAATGCATCATTTTTGTATATCTTCATATTCCTTCTTTTCTTCATAAATCCTCTAGTCTCAGTAGAAATTTTATTGGTCAATTGCTGTTTCTTTCTACCAGCTATCTTTGTTGCAGTTTTCAAAAGTGTATCAGTTATTTTCATATTAATTTCATTCAAATCTGAATCATGTTCAAAATCTACTAATACTTGAAACCGATTTGTAAGTTCTAATTTAAATTCATTAGAATGTTTCTGAAGATTAGGAATATCAACTGTAAATATTGTTTTTCTTAATAATTTTTGTCTCTCTACTTTTGCATTAACACGTATCTTACACCTTACTAATCGATGATCACTTCCTGTGTTAAATTTATTAAGAACATTACAATCTTGAAATATATATTTCCTGTTAGTCAAAATATAATCCAATTCTGCTGTACCTTCATTTGGATGCTTCCATGTCCATTTCCTTTTAACATTTTTCTCAAAAAAAGAATTCATAATATAAAGTTTTTCTTTTTCTGCAAACTCCACAAGTCTATGTCCTCTCTCATTTCTATTACCATAACCAAAATTACCCACAGCACTTTCATCTTTCATTTTTTTTACCAATTCTAGCATTAAAGTCTCCCATAACAATTTTAAAATGGTGTTTACTCTGATCAAAAGCCTTTTGTACATCCATATAAAAATCTTCTACTACTTCATCACTATGAGAACTTGTTGGGGCATAAACCTGAATTATCTGCATTTGGTATCTGCTATTAAGTTGTATAACTAATCTTGCCACTCTGTCCGATACACCATCAATCTCCACAATATTGTTCTTCCACTTTTTATTTATAATGAATCCTACTCCACTTGTATTTCCAATATTTGTGCCTTTATAATAGAGTATATGTCCACTTTTTAAATCAATTGTCTCTTCACCCTTTTTCTAACTTCACAAAGTCCAATAATGTCCCATTTAATATAAGAGAGTTCTTCTTCTAATTCTTGCAATCTTCCTTCACTTGAAAGTGATCTGCAGTTGTAAGTACCTAAATAAAAAGTCGTCATCAAATGGCAGCCTGGGTCCACAATCAGGGGATTCTTAGCACCCTTCGCCTTTGGCCACCAACCGCTGCCTTGGTTGGTGACTTTACAGCCTCCTGGGAATAAGGGCCATGCTTTATTTTTGTCTGTCATAATTGTATATATGTATTGGGAAAATATTTATCATTTACACAAACATTCATTCTGCCTTATCAGGCACTGAGAAGAAAGACCATGGTGTTTCTTGATCTTAAACTCAGAGGTAAAAAGCCAATAAACTCACCATGCTGGCTAATGCATGTTGGTGAGCAGCCCATCCATGTTCGTATACTATATGAATAATCACATAGTAATAACAGCTGCAACGACAAGAACGTATGGAGTGGACATTAGGAATTTGCCCTGCTTGGTTCCTTTAAGGCCTCCAAGAGGAATCAAAGGGTCTCCTTTCAGTTAATAGCAAAACTCCTTTCTGCAGCCTTATTAATATTATTATTATTAAGTTATTTATTAGTTCAAAAATAATTATTGAAAGATTTTGTAAGTAATATGTTATTAGAGTTAATGTTTTAGAGTTGTATTTCTTTTGCTAGAGTCATCATCACTACACCATCTTTATTGAGTACTAATTGTATTATACACTTTAATTAAAATGTACAATCTAAAATTTAAAAAAGAAACCATTTCAGTACAAGATAATGTATAATAACTATAAGAGAATAACTTTTCATAAAAGATATATTAATTTATTCCAATTTACCTTGATAACATAAGTCATTAATAAAATATATTGTAAATCTGTTAAAGTATGTTTATTTATAGTAAATCAGATTATGAATTAATTATTATTTGGAGTTATAGATTATAATTACAATTTAGATAACAGTAGTTATTTATTATAAAATAATAGTATAATTTTAGTTATAAATTGAGGTGATGAGTATTTTCTTAATGCATACACTACCTATAGAGTTAAGTAAAATCCCTCTTAATGTCTTAAAAGTGGAATAAATAGCTAATTAAAATCAATGATAATCCTAAGATCTATTTATATTAGTATTATGGTTATTATTAATTATAATTCTATAAAAGTAATAACAATAAGAGATAAATATATGAAAAAATGATAGCATAACTTATTAATTAATTTAACTTAAAGGATCATATTTATTTAAATATTATTGTTAGTCATGGGAATATTTAGATACTTAATAAGGAGGAGTATCTTTGTATTCTTATGCCATTGAACAATTACTTTGTTATTTGTTCAATGTTAAAGGATATGTGATCTTGTTTAGTAGGATAAGTGGGCCCCATAATTGCTGGTATAAATTAAACATAATTTAGAAATAGTTAAGAGTATAAAATTGTACCTAGATAAATAAAAAGTATAGCCTAATCTAGGCACATGTCATGTTTTCTAGGGGTCATCATCCTATTGGCAGGGTGCTATATATATATATATATATATATATATATATATATATATATCTAATTCTGTTACAATATATATATATATATATATATATATTGTAACAGAATTAAAGTATCATCAAAAGATATTATTATATCTGAGTCCAAAATATATATAAGAATTATAAACAAATTATGAGCAAATTATTAACAACAAGTATTATAACTCAGGTATACAGACAGTAGGTTTTATCCACTTTCATTTCTTGGTTTGATGTTAAGTGCATGTTTAAACAAATACTAAGTGAATATGGTCTAGCAGGGCGCCACTAGATTATCTGAATCTAGACACGGTTATATCTGATAACCTTTCACATGTACCGGGTTTGAATCCCTTCTTGGTACTTTATTTCTAATAAAATGGGAGATTTTGCTTTTTGAGCCATATCACTATATGCACTAATATTTAGGTAAAAGTAAAACATCTATAAACCAAAGTGGAGTATACTAGACATAAATCATTTCTCAGATCTTAACATAACAAATGTGTTTCAATATTTTTATAAGTTTACTAGCTCAGATTATATATAACTAATTTAGGATGGCAATTCACTCATCCTTGCATGAAATAGATGACGGGATGTGGTTATAATAATACTAAGAAATCACTAAATATTATAAAATCAATATTTATTTATGGCCTTTAAACAGTTCAACAGCTCATTAATTAAAACGTTGATGACGATGATGATGATGATAATAATAACGATAATGACAAGGGTTTCAACTACAGCTCTAGGACTAAGCCTAAACATAAAACTAATTTTTATAAAGAAATTCATAATTATTGCTTAATTTTAGCATACTTACTTATATCTTAAATAACTAATATTCAACCATTGATGATGATGAATAATCACACTTAACAAAGACTACACTTAATGAAATATATATACGCCTCATTTAATAAAACAAACTAATATTTATTACTACATTTCTAACATATACATAAAAATTTCTAGATAAACATGAAAATTGACATGAATAATAATAATAATAATTGATTATATTACAATCCTCAGATTAATTTCAAGTTCTTCCCCCTTTCCCTTCAAATGTATTTTGTATTAAGTTGGACGTCACATTGACCATGATTTTCACTCCATGAGAAAAGTATTTCAAGAGAAAAAAAAATATTATCTGCTCATTAGCACACATACTTTAAAAATCTAACATGTAAATAGAATGTAAAAAAAAATGTTAGTAGAATTGAAAGAAACAAGTTTTAAATTATTTTCTCCCCCTCCCTTCCAAGCGCTGAAATCTATACTTTCTCAAGACAAAATAATTTAATATTTTAATACCACCTATTATTTCACATTCACTCGCAATTATACACATATAAAAATATTATTATGTATGTGCGTGTTTTATCCCAAAACAATAAATATATATTAGTTAAAACTAAAATCATAATACCATAAAAAAAATTATATTACATATTCATATTTCATAATTGTAAAATTAATAAACAAATAATTTTGATACATTCAAGATAATTTATGAAGCTCAAAGTTATTATTAGTAAGACATTCTTGTTTTTAATCGATCTGAATAGTCTTTAAAAGTTCTTTAAATAAAATATACCACTTTATTGCTAAAATGTTTATTAAGACTGATATCATAAAGAAAATAGATATAAAAAGTCATATTACCGATCTTTTGTTTGTGGCGAATTTCCAAGGGTTCAAACTTGTCTTGTATAATGTCTATATTTCTGCAGCTACCATTTCCATTTTACGTGGGAACAATCTCTTTCTTGAGGTGTATAACTATTTGATGATGATGACTCTATTGAGGTTATTTGCTTTAGTGGATAATTTGGAAATCATTATATTAATTTTTCTTCTCTTCCTGTCAAGCATGATTCTTAGTGGATGAAATACAGCGGTTGTTTTCACATTTATAAATTTTCTTGAGTTTAAAATCAGTTGTTGTAATAATTAATTGGACTTGATGATTAATATTTATCAGTAGATTAATTCATCTTCTTTGAATGCAGGTGAATGCTTTCTTCCTTCTATTAAAAACATCTTATTTCTCTGGTCAGTTGAAAGGTGTAGAATATTATTTTAGACATGACATCTTTTCTTTCCTCTATGATGTGCAGCTTCCTCCAGATGGTCCGAAAAAGATGGGACATATATATAATTTTTCTAGCAAGCCATTTCTTATATTTTCAACATTCAATTTAATAGTTTAATCTGAATTATAATCACCAAAAAAAAAATAATTCCAGACAGCTTTTTATATCCAATTTTTAGCTAACTTAACCAATCAGAGATAGCGTCACTTGCTATTTTTGGACAAATTTGTTTTAATTAGATCTCTAATTTATTTTCAACTAAATTATTTTTCAACTGAAAAGTTTAATCCTTTTTCCAGACACTTTTGTTTAAAAAAAAAATAGACTTAATCCTTATTTCCTTTCTTTTCTCTTTTTTTTTTTTTAACATCCAGGTAACATTTCAAATCTTTGAGCTTCCTTCTTTAGATCTTGAGATAAGACAATTTCAAAATTAGAGCTCTCACCCATTATAAGCTCCCAAAGTGAAAAACAATTATTTAAAAAAAACAAAATTGCTACAAAGATAGATATCTGATTAAACAATTTCCTCTTTTAACATAAAATTGTACAAAAAAAATAATTTGACAGATTTAATCCTTCCTTTTCTTTCAATATTTAGTAAATGTAAATTTCTGTATGTAATGTACACACATCCTTCATTCTTTCAAATCATTCATAAACTAACATTAAATAATATAATTGCTAGCTTAGTAATTATAACCCTATTATTTAATTAAATCTGTAACTTTTAAATCCCAATTACAATTAAAGAAAAGCAAAATAGAAGCATAGAACAAGACATTAAAATTGATCAAGCATAGGTTAGTTTTAAAGAAAGTTAAAATGTTGAATATTTGAAATATAAAACAATTAAATAGCTTACACATACATTGCCTATATGCATTATAACTTTGCTTTTTAACAGAAAATTTAAATATTAAATAGTTTAAATGTGTGTATTACCTTTCTATCAACACACAAACAAATAAAGCATATAATTGTTGACCCACTCTCTTTCTATCTAAAGCTTTTAGAACTGGACCTTGTAGGGTTTGAACTTGGATGCCCTACAGCTTCATTTATGATTATATAAAAATGTGATGATGATTTTTGGTTTACCTTTTCTACATGCACATTACTATAAATTTGGCTAGTGACCAAATTGTAATGGCACAATATATAGTGTACTGGACACTACTTCACTTTTTTTGATCATGGAAGGTGCCACTAGACCACTGTTGACTTAGGAAATTTAACATGTAGTGATCAAAAAGTTGATGATGATAAATGCTACCAGCTAGACTCAGACAAAGAAAGAGATCTTTAACATTGTTCAGACAATTGAGAGAGAGGATACAGAAACAAACATTAGCCAGCAAGTAAAATAAATATCAAATATGTAAAGTTTATTAAATTTAAAAATTATTAGTTTAAAATAAATATTGGTCAAAGAAAAATATAAACATTTGACCCAATTCTGCAAGCTTATTGGCTGGAGAGTGCAAGTGAATATTGTAGTAGTAAACACTTAAGCAGATAATTTTTTTCCTCACCTAAGCTTAAAGAGAAGTGTACTTTCTTCCTGCCAGTGATTTATCTAAACAAATTCCACTTTCCCTTAATTACAGATTTAAAAAAAAAAAGATCTTGTATGGAAGTCAATGAACAATGCAGAGTGATTTTTCTCTAAAACCTGGCAAAACATCAGGACATAATAGAGATGTCATATGCCTGCAATCACTCATAAGAAGTCACTTTATGACTCTTAAGGTTAATTCCTACAAGTCAAGAGAAAAGATTAAGATTTTACGTAATCTGAAATAGAAAGCAAAATTTCTACAATTTAAGAAAAACAAAACTATATAATTGATAAATCGCTAGTCAAAAGATTTATGGTCTACATGAAATGCAAACACAGATTAATTGCAATGAAAAATAATAAACAAGTGAGTTAAAAAAACTACTAGTATTTGCCAAAAGCTTTTAACATCCATTCATAATAATAATAATAAAGAAATAAAACTGGGTATAAAATATAAAATCACAATACACTCTTCCACAAATTGACAAAAGAAAATATTAATTTAATTACCTACAATTTATAGGTTTTACAGAAATACATCTAACAAATGAAATATGAATAATATCAAAATGATTATTACAGGTTCATAAAATTTAGAGATTTTTCCCTGGTTAAAATAGAAAATGTTCAGTTACCTTTGAATATTCAGTTTTACTATCCAATTGATTCCAGTGGCGTGTGCACAATTTAGGCCTATCTAGAATTTATTACAAAGATTTTTGATTTCCATTTATCTGGTTGGTAGTATGAAGGCAATCTTTAGGATTATTTCTGGACCAGTTTTTAGATCATGTTCATGATGTCATCACTATTGTGGAGCTCTGGGGACCATCTTGGAAAGTTTTTATCTCAGCATACTTTTATTATGATTCTTCAAGTTGGATAGTTTTTGCATTATGACTGGATAGTAACAATCCACAGTATTAATCACAGTTTCTTTAGCAGTTAGTAATCAGCAATTAAAAAATAGCAATTCAATCTTCTCTGAGAGGTCTGCATTTTACAGTTCACAGCAAAAATAATTTTTTGTTCTATCTTCACTATGCAATTAGCAAATATAAAAATCTATAGATCAGCAATCCACCATTAGCGAATATACAAGTTGTAAAAAAATGCCATCAAAACATGGAGCTTTTATAGGCAATAGTTATCTCCTGCATGATCTTTATTACAAGTTTTAACCAGGGTTAGTCTCTTATCTTTCATTAGATCTTAATTAAAAAGTTTTAACCAGGGTTATTCTTATCTTATGTTTTTACTTTCTTTTTAATGCCACTTTTAATAAATTAGAAAATTAATTTCAGCTTTTAAAATGGATTAAAATGAACAAATAAAAAAAACTTATCTCAATCAAAACTTTTTTTAAATTAAAATGTTTTTACGATTTCCATCTATAATTGAGTACTTGTGTTATGGCATGTATATTTAATAAATAAATAAAAAAAATACAAAAATTTTTAAATACAATTTTTTTTTCTTTCAAAATCTTTAAAAATATACATTTTAGTTTTGATTTTCCGATGGTTGCTTTTGAAGCAATAAAGCATTTGGATATATATATATGTAAAAAGAAAATAATATTGTGTTAGCAAAGTTTTTTTCTTTTTCTTTTTTAAGAAATAAAAGGAGAATGAATCGCAAATATACATATTTAATATGAAGTTAGGCAAAATGTCATTTTAAAATTCCTATTGATGTGAACACATTTCCTTTTAAATTGAACAACTCTTTAATTAAAAAATGTCAAAATAGATTCTGCATGCTTCTTTTAAGATAATAAACGATCTTTTATGTTTATGTTTGCGACTATTTTAAAAATATATAATGAGATAAAATTAGCTAAGATATTGACTAGTGATTCAATAACTAATAATCTTATATGCAATTTTTTTTTTAATAATGTATATATATGAATGCAGTTGAGATATATATATATCTCTATTGCACAATATACTTGTTCATTTTCCTTGCTATCCATGATATTTGTAAAAGTCTTCATTAGCAATCTTTTTTAAAATGGTCATTGTTTATTCCCATTTTACATATATATAATAAAATATTAAATTTTAGTTTCTATCATAAATTTGGAATTAAAAATGGTATAAATACTTTAGACATTTAAGATGACATTAATATTGTGAGTCATTAATTAAATGTTTTTTTTTTTTTAAAAACAAACAAACAAATACAATCACTAACTTAAATCAAGAAAAATAAGAGTAAAAATTATTTTGAATAATAGTACAAAAATTTGCTTTTAGTTCTCATTTTGTTTGAAGACTGAAAATTAAAAATATGAAAGCGTAATCAATACATTGACTGATCAATGTATAATTAACATTAAAAATGATTCTTTAAAAAATCAAATGCAAGAAATATATGCATCATGAATTTGCTTCTAATTTTAAAATAAACTTAAATGCAAAAATAAAAATTTGATATAATTTAATAGAATGCAACCGATGTTTAAACTGTTAAGTAAGTGACTGGTCAAACAGTTTACACATTAGAGTGACTAATCATAGATTTGACATTTTATGTAAAAATGAAAATATACCATTACATAAACATTTAACCTTAAAATATACATAAATGAAATTTAAAAGTGATAACAAAACTATCTTATCTTCCTTAAAAATTACACACACTCACACACAAAGCTCTATTATATTAAAATTTATTACATTGCTTTCACAAGGGATGAATTTAATCATAGGAATCACTATTTTCTTTCATTAACTAATTTTATAATCTTTAAAAATAAATTGTATTCATACATGCACATGTGTGTATATCTAATTATTTAACTATAAGCCAAAAGGATTTTTATTGTTCTGAATAGAATTAACAATTAATACATAATCATTAATTAACTTCTCTCCATTTGAGATTTATTAAATATGCATAACACTTCTACACATACAATTTCACATTAGCTTATACCATAGGTTCCCAAACTTTTCCAAATCACTGCCCCTTTGCAAAACATAAATTTTGTAATCACCCCCCCCCCCTAAGTAGAACAGTATTCCGCATTCAATCTGTTTGATATTTTTGATGTAAATAGCAACGAATGATACTGTACTGGATAATGCTTACCCTATAATTCATACGATGCACACAAAATATAACATGAATTCAATGTAATAACAAGAAAAAAAAATTAAAGTTATTAAATTTAAGTTTAAATGAGTGAAATCAAAACAAAATCGATTATATTTCCTGATTTCTCCCTATCCCAAACTCTAATAGTCAGATAATTGGTACCACAAAGTTTTAGGCAGTATATCTTTGAAAGGCTGAACCTAAACCTCATCTTTATGTGCCACTTTTGAAAAGAAAAAAACACTTTCAAAAAGGAATACCACTGCCAACAAAACAAAAACAAATCAGCATGTCAATAAATGTTCAATAATCACATATAGAGATTACAAAAAAAAATAATAATAATTTCACACAAAGTGAGTTTCTATTTTCTCAAATAGAACAGTGTGTTAAAAGCAAACAACAACAACAAATATATATATACCTCTCCATACACACAAGCATTCCAGAAATTAATTTGGTAGAACTGTTTTAAAGTAGGAAAATCAAATAATAAGGGATACCAATAATAATTTATAAAGAAACAAAAAAATACAAATAATAAAAGAAATACAATAAAATTTATAGCATCAAGATATAATGATAATAAATAAACAAAAAAATATAACATCTGGCTTTTTTCTGGTTTCTTTCCCTTAACCATCTCTGGACTTAATAACTTTTAAGTGCATTATAAATCATGACAACAAGGTGGTGATGGCTTTCCTTCTTCACAGCAAAACATAGGCATTAAGGTGTTCAACATCATCAGCTAGCATCTGTGGCTACATGACAGCAGTATAGGAGTCTGGCTGGTACATTAACATTGGGAGTTTATTTCATTATTATTTTAATGATAAAATTTAGACATTTTTATACTTCTCAGTTTTCTCTAGAAATCTTTATAATAATGACAGCAGCCAACCAAGAATTGATCATGCAATTCTGGACAGACTATAATTTGAGGCTAGGCTCAGCTCTGCCTAGGTTTACCTTCTTTCATAAAGTTCTCCACTGCTTTACAACTAGAATATTTCTCTTACTTCAGCAAACCTTAACCACCCAGTAAACAAAACATAGCAAGGGGAACAATAACCCAGAAGAGAACCCCCCCCCATCATCTGCTGAAAACCTTTTAGAGCACACCTATAGCAATACAAATTGAGTACTCCTCTTTTACTATTACAGCTGTTATCTCCACTGCATAATGGATCTTTTTACATCTTTTTATATTTCACTTCTTTTATTTTCCACTCCGACTCTTTTAATTCCTGAAGGAGTTCCAATTTACATATAGTTTCTTATTCTAATACAATGGAAATAGCTTTTTCCATCTTTACAAAAGATTAAAAAAAAATCTTAGATATGACAAATTTTTAGATTCTCTTAGATGATATTGGCCTTAAATTACTTAATTTTTTTAACAAAAAAATATGGTGCACAGGATGACCACTTCTATGTATTAGTAAAATTTAAAATTAGCCATACAATAATAACCTGCATTCCTTTTAACTTGTTAATAGATGAAAAAAACCATCAAAATTGAGCAAAATTTTACAATTACTTTATCCCCCTTTTTTATATATTCTTGCACATAAAAAAATTTATAAAATAACCATAAAATCAGCAAAATAATGTAAAAATTAGCATTTTGAGAAGCTGATGATCAGTGCATTCAGAGAAAAGGCTGGAAAACCTGAACATTCCCCAAATGCTTCTGAACCCACTATCATACTCATAGAAGTCTTCACCATTCACTAGGGATCAGTACTGCCAACTTTGGAGAACATTGGCTTATACCTATATGTGAATATTTTTTTCACACTTCTAAACTAAACATAATCATATATCATGTAATTTAACCATAAAATGATTTAAATGAAATGTCTTTAATTATTTGGAACAATTGATAAATAGATAATTTATTAAATCTTTTAATATAATTTCTGCTAATCAGTCAAAATTCACGAGTTTTTTTCACAATATTTATAAAGAAGAAAGCTGCATGTGTTTTGTAACTCTCTTTCTATATATTAATAATTTAGTTTCTGATGTAAGTTACTCTCCAACTGAAATTTTAAATAGTCAGTTTCACATTTAAATGGTATTCTTTTTTCTCTTTTTACACATACTATTATTTTTTTATTTTTCTTTTATTATCATTACTATCATTATAAATTACTATGATATTTATATGAATAAATTTTTAAATATACTTTTTATTAAAATAATAACATTAAAAGATATTACATTATTTATCTTTTTTAATATTCAACACTTAGATCTAAAGAATTTTTCTACTTATCCAATGAAGGATTTGAAAAATATAGATAATTATTCTAAGATTGCTAATAATCAATTATCTTTGCATATCATATATGCAAAGAAAATGAATCTATATTTTTTTAAAGTTAGATAGATAGCCAAATGGCAATAAATTATAAATGGTTAGGTCAGTTAGTTACTTAAACATTATCAAAAAAAATTTTCAAGTTTTATCTACCAATGTTATAGAAAAAAATAACCAATCAGAAGTCTATATATAAAATTAGACAGTCAGAAGAAAAGTGGCCAATTTGTATTTCTGTTTTAGACTCTATAATACAGGGTAGCATTGCTAATTAAATTGTCAGGGATATTTGTTTGCATAATAAGTACCAATTTAGGATTATTTATTAATAATATATGATTATATATACATAATTATTTTGTGAGAGGAAGTAAAAATGTGTATTCATTTTTAATATAAAATACATATTGCTAGCATAATCAACATTGTAATTATTAGTCATTATATTTGAATTACTAATATTAACTTTGATACCAAAACAAGAACAAGCAGAAGCTATTTATAAGATTAGATAAGAAAAAAGTGCCTTACTTTTTCTTTATGCTTTAAATTCTATAATACTAGTTAACGTTACTAATTAAAGGTAATGTTTGTTTATAATGGTGATGTTTATTTATAATAAAGACTAATTTAGGATTATGTATTATATTTGACTATATATATATAATTCATTCATGAGAAGAAGTAAAATAAGTATTAACTTTTAGTAACTAATTGCAGAAAAAAAAGGTTCTTTGCTTTAATAAACATTATAATCATTAGTTACTATATTTTGATTTAAAAGAATCAAACTTACTGCACTCATAACTTTGACACTAATCACTTCAGATAAATACATTAGTGGTTGCTATTAATCATTTATTAAACTAAAAGTTGTCATTGGATCAGATATAATCTTTAAACCTCCATTGAATATTAATATATCTGTTTTTTAATTATACAGAAACACATGGAATAACTCAACTTCAGCTCCATTTTTTCAAGTATAATATTTTTAGAAATCATTAGATATAAGATTAACTTTTATTTATATTTTAGTAATTTTAAAATTTTGGATAATAATCGTTATTAACTATTTATGAAAGTAATAAAAATTACAAACAATAGTAATCAAATATGTTTTTAGTTATGGATCACAGTTCCATTTCTAGAAACTTCTTGGAGTTATTACATATATAAAATTTTGCTATACTTTATTATGCATCCTGAACAAAAAAGTTATTGTAGCTACGATCTGAAATACAAGTTTATTATATACCTGTATCAATAGATGTAATATATAGGGTATATGAGCACAGATTTTCACATGACTCACCACTCTATCTCTTATCACTGATACACTTGAACACATATATGCTGAAAAGATAAACAATCACCAATATATGTATTTCATGCTAAACCAGCAATCATCAGTTGGTCCAGATTATCATCTCCACACATATATGCAATAAGTGCTCAGATATATATTAAGATAGCCAATCTTCATACTTTAATGGACAGGCTTCAATCCACTCCACACTCCACCTCTTCAACTATCCCTCCAATTGAAAATCTGATGATTGAATGCTCAAAGGCCACCCTGAGGTTGAGATTCTTGTCACACCCATGTATTTCAGGTATTACATAGTAGAGATGTCTGTCCATCCCTTGTATATGTATTAAATGGATTATGTCCTCTACATGAGGGGTCAGATTGACTTTAGGTCAACAAGGGTATGACAAGAATCTTGGCCTCAGGGTGGTCTTTGAATGTTCCATCATCAGATTTTCAATTGGATGGATGGTTGAAGAGCTGGAATGTGGAGTGGATTAAAGCCTGTCCATTAAAGTAAGAAGGTTGAATATCTTAATGTACATCTGAGCACTTATTGCAAATATGTGTGGAAATGATTATCTGGACCAAGTGATGATTGCTGGTTTAGCATGAAATACATATATTGGTGATTGTTTATCTTTCTGGCATATATGTGTTCAAGTGTATCAGTGATAAGAGATAGAGTGGTGGGTCATGTGAAAGTCTGAGCTCATATACCCTGTAGCTACTATAGTAACTTTACTGGCAAAGAAATTATAAACTATTATTGATAATCAACTAACAAAATAAATAATTGTATAGTTAATGTTTGTCTGAAAGTTTGTGATGATAGTATTTTAGATGTTTTTATATGTTTAACTATTTCCTATCATTTAATATTAATTATTGAATATCTTTAGAAAAAAATATTTTTTTATTTAAATTTTTTAAGTTTAAATTTTTCTAAAGACTTTATTTAACAATTAATATTAGATAAAAAGTTTGAATTTTTTTAAAGACATTTAACAATTAATATTAGATGATGAAAATAGTCCAACACATAATTACAATTATATAGTTCGTTTTCTAGAAGGTATTACGAATTCAAATACCTGTTTAAAAGCAATAGTTTTAAACAAAACAGTTGATACATGCTTGTAGTCAGAAGATTTAGTAAATAACATTCAATATGGTAATAAAATTAATTTATCAAAAAATTTATTTTTTAATACTATTTCTTCATAATATTATATAGATGCTTAGATCAAGATATCAAAGTGCAAATATATATATATATATTGTTTTTTATATCTAAAATATATCTTTAGATTTTTTTTATATACAGGCTAATAGAACTTCTATATTTATATATGATAAAAGCTTTGCAGTGTAATTGTTAGTATATTAATTAGCCTATTCTTCGATGATCTAGACAGAATTTTGGGAGCACTTGAACATTATTTTAAGCTTCAAACAAGTTAAAGATTTTTAGGTCACTATGCAATAATTAATTCATCTACCAATTTAATTATTGGTGAGGAAATGGATATTTAGACATTTATAGCTAGACAATGAACAAGCAGAGAAAATACAAAACCTTACTTACTATGTAACATTTGAGAAGGTTGGTGCATATTATCTCTTTTTTCTCCCTTTTAATCTGCAGAGAGATCGGAAGAGGTCTTTATCCCCAATAAGTTATTTGAAAGTTCTATTTTCTTTTACTTTACATATATATATATAAACACATACAAACGCGCACACACGTATATATATACACAATTTATCAAGAACATTTTAAAAATTGTTTGCATTTACTTGTGATAATAGTAATAATTTTTAAAGTTCAACGATAGTTTTCTTATTTTTAATTTCGTGAATAAAAGACAACTGCGGGTAGAGTTAGATTAGTTTTACTCAATTGAAATGAGTGGTCTGCTAAGAAAAATAACAAAGCAAGAAGGAAAATTTAATTCACTTAATGCTTGTTTTCTTTCGACTAATAAATGTACAAAGTGCTAATACAAAGAAATAAAACTACTTTTGTAATATGCTGATAAACAAGAAATAAAAGATATATTTTTTTTTATTTATTTATACATATATTGTATTTTTAAAATAGTTTAATTCGCTTTTAAGTAATGCGCCCTATTATTTCTATTGAAGATTGTTTAAATTGGTACAGTTTTACAAAATTCGTATGATTAATATAGATTCTGATTGAAATGGTAGAGTTCCTTTATTATTATTATTTTTTTTTTTTTTTATATTTTTTAAACTTAATAGCTTCAAAAACAAAACATTATATTTGTAGTGCTTCATACATTAAAAATATATATTTATGAATGCATTGAGCTAGCCCACTGTTCCAGATGCAGATTTATGTATGGTTCAAATACAAGAAGGCATTCTAATACATTTAGGAACAAAAATGCATAAGGGATCAGAAAATTTCATCAACTAATGTTTTTCAGATACATGGTCATTAATGTGACCTCGCTATTATGGCACGACTCACTATTATAAAATAATGACTGGGCAATTAAAAGCAAAAAAGATATTAATGCAATGATGCACATAGAAAGATGTAAATCCTATGCAGGAGTTCTAAAATGATAAGTTGTTTCAAGATTATCACCTCCTGAATTAAACAAAATACAAATGTATACAATGTAAACCACATATCTCTTTTTTTTGTTTTATAATCTCATAGTCACCTCATAGTCTATCCTATGTATGTGTTGCAATGCTTTTTTGAAAAATCTTTTGAAACAATTTATTATTTATGTACTTATTATTTTTCCTAATGTCATCCATCAATTGCAATCTCTTTCATTTTCCTAATTTTTTCATGTGTATCAGTTGTATAAGGTGGAATGAAGAGCTGTAGAAAACTTGAAAGTCTGAGTTCAAATTCCTTCTAATCAAGTTTCATTAATTAAAAATAAGTTATTGGCATAAATTGAAACAAAAAATTGAATCATTTTTATTATAAAAAATAATTACAAAAAAAAAAAAAAATAAATTAAAAATCTTATTTACTTTCTTTCCCTAAAGAAAAATAAATTGCTACATATAAAGCATATGTTTTGTGTGTATATGTATGCGAAATATAATACATGACCTTAGTATGGGTATACATTAATAAAATCTGTTACAAGCAAATAACTTATTTATAAATTGGCTAAACATGTAAATTAATTTTAACATTTAATATAACTAAATATTAGTCTTAGTATAGTTAAAAAGGTAATCTTCTCTTAAGATGTTAAAACCATGAGAGGGCATACTTTCTATGCAAATGCACAGAAATATGCCATTTACATGGCCCAATATTTCTGTGCTTTTGCATAAAAAGTTACTGCCTATAGAACAGTTCTGTTCACATTGACCATTGCAGGCCTAAATGGTGTTGCACACCAATATTACTGTCCGCTGATGTGCTTTGCGACACTATGCAAATGCACACATTTAACAGCTCACTACCATATATTGTGAGGGTGTTTGGAATTTAACTGGCCATAACTGTTGTAATATGCCTTCATAATAGTGATATTACACCCTAATTGATGTACTAGTACATACTAATAATTGTAAGCCTCTCCCTGTGCTTGTTGTTTTGGAAACTGTAAGCTTGGTTTGATCAGAGTAGTGCTTAATCTTTTGGTCAGATTAATGATACGAAACAAATAAAATGTCTGAGATTGCACATTATTTTGCAAATCATAATCTTGGTTTGATTCAGAGTTCTGTGTGTTTTGACTGATCCTTTGGACTGGCAAAACTATCATCCCCCCTGCACATTCCAGCATGACATGTCTAATGTAATTTTAAAATGTATTTATTGTATTTTAGAAAATAATATTGGTTTGTAAATTGAGTACTGCATCTTTTGGCTGATCCTTTGGACTGGCAAAACCATCAGTCCCCCTCCCCCATGCACATTCTAGTGCTACACGCTGACTTGTGGAATGTAGTTTAAAATATTGAAATTCTTGTATTTTTGAAAAAAATGTTTTTTACAAAATAATATTGATTAATAAATTGTTTAAAAATAGTTTGCAAAATGTTGCATGGTGCTACAATGTCTAATGTAATTTAAAAACATAATTATTCCATTTCAGAAAATAATGTTAAAGTTGAAAATAAAAAAAAAGGCCTGGTAACATTATATTTGTGTTTGTTTACATAAAAAGTACATCCTCTTGTGGTTTCGACATGCTAAGAGTAAACTACTATTAAAAATAAGATCATGTAAATTTATAAATAAAATATACATGTAAACAATTAACTGACTAACTGATCTTGAGAACTTTAATATAATGGTAGCAATTTTTTTAATAATTATTTTTACAAGTGGTTTTAAAAAAATTTAAGTACATTTATCTACAATAACAAAATATGGTATTGTTTGGTTAGCTGTACCCAGCCGCTAGAGGTGCTGTTTCTGTGTAAACACACAGAAATATCCACAGTAGGGGCCAAAAAGCAGAAATGACTGTTCCAGCCATTAGGTGGCACTGTTCACCATGCATATGCACAGGAAGCTTCCACAAGCCAGCTGGCAGCAAAACTGCTCACCTGATGGCGCTGGTTGCAATGCATAAGCCATGTAGCTTACATCATCTGCTACCAGCCACTACCAAGAACCTAGGTGACGCTGATTGCCATAAACAGATCTAGCTTACGTCATCTGCTACACCAAGATTCTAGCCCACTATGTGGGTGGCGCTGTTTCTCCACGTTACACATGGAAAAACTACACAAAATAATGCCTGCTTGATTTGTTTATGTCCATACTACTTAAAACATGGATGCCCTATAATGTACAGGTGTGATTAAATTTAGAAGCCACAAGTATTTAAATATGCGTTCCCACTTAATATTGTTACATTCTATTTCACCATTTAATAAATCGATGTATTTTAAAATTATTTATTTTTAAAAATCGAACTTTTTTTTTAATTATTTACTCTAAAAGTGGGGTTTTTTTTAAAAAAATCGGTCAGTGTTTTTTTTTTTTTTTTTAAAAAAGCTATTTTTTTTCCCTACGGCAGTATTGCTTTCAAAACTATTATTTTAAAAATATGATTGTTTGTAAAACTTTTTTTTTTTTACACTTTCAAATATTATTTAAAATAAGTTTTAAACTAATACAAATTATATTTTGGTTTATAGATCGATCTTTCAATGACTATTTCCCAACCGTATTATTTTAAAAAGGTTGAATTTGCGTGCTCTTACGTGCAAAGAGTAATTCGAAGATCTGTTTATCAATAAATATTTTTAAATTACTGGAGAAAAAGCAAATCAAACTGTCCTTTAAATATATTAAAATATTTATTCAGTTCAAATTTAAAAGAAGTTTACAGTAAAGATTTAAGTTGCAGGTTAAACTGCCATGGTAAATACAAACCATTAGATATTTTGGTTTATAGATCGATCTGTTCAAAGGTTAAAAAACTATTTCCTCAACTGCCAAAAAACCCAACATGCCTGTCAAAATTGGATGATCATTGAAAATTATATATGATCTTAATAGCCTAAAATTCAGAAGACTGATAGTACTGTCTCTACCAGTGCGCTGTTTCTTTCATTGTTGAATTAGTAATATCACCACAGCTAGTAAAAGTAATGTTACTTATTATAAGAGCTTAACAATGAGTTAATTTGTCTCATAATTATGCTGTTACAAGTTTTGCTAATTTTGGTATAGGATATATCTAGATGAATGTCTAAACATTATGAAAGAATTTTGAAAAAAGTAAAGGTAATACTTTTTTAGTAGATACTTTCCAAGCTCAGGATTTATCAATGAAAGCTGAAATCTAATTAGAATTTTTGCAATAGGTCACTTTATTTACTTTATGATAGAACCATCAAAATGAGAGTCATGTGATGCTGGATACAGTTGAGAAATGATTAATTACTTGTTCAGTAATTGAAGGTTATTGGATTACAGAGAAAAACAGTACTGCAAAAGCTAATGAATACATATTTATTTTTAATAATGGTAGAAAAAGTTTAATTAAATTTGCATATTAAAGTAAAACAAGATCATCATCATCAACTATTATCAATCCACTGCAGGATGAACATCTCTCCAAGTTTAATCCACCTCCAATCTTTAGCTTCTCTTCTCCACATCACCCCTGCACACTTTCTTATTTCATCTATCCATCTCACATGTGGTCTCTTCCTGGGTCTTCTACAATCTCTTGGAATCCAGTTTAAGATTTCAATTGTCCATCTATTATCATCTCTTCTAGCAATATGTCCAGCCCAACTCCACTTTAATCTTTTAATTTTTTCAATAAAATCAGTTACACCTTATTGTTCTCTTACTGATATATTGCGTTTTCGATCTCTTCTTGTTACTCCCAACATGCATCTCTCCATACTTCTTTGAGTGGTCTGAAGTCTGTATTGCTCTTCTATTAAGTGTCCAAGTCTCAGATCCATAAGTGAGAACAGGTAAAACACATTTATTAAAAATCTTCCTTTACAAACACATAGGTATATTTCCTTTTAGTATCAAGTTATTTCTACCAAAAGCACTCCAACCAAGTTTAATTCTATGATTAATTTCATCCATTATGTTTCCATCTGTATTAATAATCTGACCAAGGCATTTGTAACTGTTAACTTCTTCTAACTCATCATAAACAATCTTTATTTTCATATTTTGAGAAAATCCATTAAACATTACTTTAGTCATTTTAACATTTATCTTTAGTCCTACTTTCATCTGATAACTATTGCAACATTTCCTGTAGATCTAAAGCATTATTAGCAAAAACAACTACATCATCTGAAAAATCTAAATGACTTAAATAATCACCATTTACTTTCACTCCTTTAGCTTCCCATTTTAATACACAAAATACTTCTTGCAGCACTGCTGTAAAAAGTTTTGGAGATATGGAGTCACCCTGTCTTACACTCTTCTCAATGTTGACTTTCCCAGTATCATTATCTAATCTAATTGTTGCTGTTGCATTTTTATAAATATTCTTTAAAATATGACAATATCTTGGATCTATACCTTGATGATCCAATATTTTAATCACTGAAGAAAAGTTTATAGATTCAAATGCCTTTTCATAATCTACAAATCCAAAACATAATGGCAACTCATATTCATTTGTCCTTTCTATAACTTCTCTCAATCCCTGGACATGATCTCCTGTATTAAAACCACTTCTAAATCCAGCTTGTTCTCTTGGTTGGTGGAAATCCAATGTTCTCTGTAGACGAGTTGTAATTATCTTGGTAAAAATTTTGTATGTAACTTATAAAAGGCTGATAGGTCTGTAATTTCTAATATCTTCTTTATCACCTTTTTTAAATAATTAATACTGCATTCTTCCAATCATCTGGTACATCTTTATCATTTAGACATTTGGTATATAATGTTGCTAAAAAAAATTCTATTTTTTCACCTGCTTCTTTTAATATATCAATTATAATTCTACCATTGCCTGGAGTCTTTTCTTTCTTCATGTATTTAATTGCATGTCTCACTTCTTCATTTAAAATTCTGGGCAATTCAGAAGATGTAATAGATACAGGAAGTATTTGTTCTTTATTACTATATAATTTTTGATAGAAGTCTTCTATCCATTTCATGATGTCATCTCTCTTTTTAGTAATAATTCCAGCTTTTTTTCTTATTGCAGACATAAATTTCCTACCAATACCAAAATATTGTTTTACACTCTTGAGACTTTCATTTTCTTCTACTGCTTTCCTTGCTAGTTCACAGTTATACTTTCTTATATCATTTTCAACTCTTTTCCGCATCATTTTACAAAATTCGAGATATTCAATCCTTTTTAATGCATCATTTTTGTTTATCTTCATATTCCTTCTTTTTTTTATAAATTCTATAGTCTCAGTAGAAATGTTATTGGTCAAGTGCTGATTTTTTCAAGCAGCTATTTTTGTTGCAGTTTTTAAAAGTGTATCAGTTGTTTTCATATTAATTTCATTCACACCTGAATTATGTTCAAAATCTACTAATACTTGAAACCTATTTATAAGTTCTAATTTAAATTAATTAGAATGTTTCTGAAGATTAGTAATATCAACTGTAAATATTGTTTTTCTTAATAATTTTTGTCTCTCTACTTTTGAATTAACATGTATCTTACATCTTACTAATCGATCATCACTTCCTGTGTTGAATTTATTAAGAACATTACAATCTTGAAATATGTATTTCCTGTTAGTCAAAATATAATCCAATTCTGCTGTCCTTTTATTTGGATGCTTCCATGTCCATTTCATTTTAACATTTTTCTCAAAAAAAGAATTAATAATATAAAGTTTTTCTTTTTCTGCAAACTCCACAAGTCTGTGTCCTCTCTCATTTCTATTACCATAACCAAAATTACCTACAGCATTTTCATCTTTCATTTGTTTACCAATTCTAGCATTAAAGTCTCCCATAACAATTTTAAAATGTTGTTTACTCTGATCAAAAGCCTTTTGTACATTCATATACAAATCTTCTACTACTTCATCACTATGAGAACTTGTTGGGGCATAAACCTGAATTATCTGCGCATTTGGTATCTGCTATTAAGTGGTAAAACTAATCTTTCCACTCTGTTCAATACAACACCAATCTCCACTTCCATTTTTTATTTATAATGAATTCTACTGCATTTGTATTTTCAATATTTGTGCCTTTATAATAGAGTATATGCCACTTTTTAAATCAATTGTTTCTTCACCTTTTCTTTTAACTTCACAAAGTCCAATAATGTCCCATTTAATATAAGACAGTTCTTCTTCTAACTCTTACAATCTTCCTTTACTTGAAAGTGATCTGCAGTTGTACATACCTAAATAAAAAGTCATCATCAAATGGCAGCCTGAGTCCGCAATCAGGGAATTCTTAGCACCCTCTGCCTTTGGCCACCAACCGCTGCCTTGGTTGGTGACTTTACAGTCCCCTGGAAATAAGGGCCATGATTTATTTTTGTCTGTCATAATTGTAAACTTGGAGGTAAAAAGCCAATAAACTCACCACGCTGGCTAATGCATGTTAGTGAGCAGCCCATCCATGTTTGTATACTATATGAATAATCACGTTGTAATAATAGCTGCAATGACAAGAATGTATGGAGTGGACATTAGGAATTTGCCCTGCTTGGTTCTTTTAAGGCCTCCAAGATGAATCAAAGGGTCTCCTTTCAGTTAACAGCAAACTCCCCTTTCTGCATATATATATATATATATATATATATATATATATATATATATATATATATATATATATATATATATATATATATTGTACCTATATTGATATAGGCACATATAATTTTATCTAAAAAAAATTATTCAAGTAATTTTTCATAAAAAAGAAACATAAAATTAAATGTTGAGTTTATTGCAGCTTGTTTTCAGAAAAGATAAGAATCAAATAGTTTTCTATCATTAATTTCTGAAATAAGAGCTACAATCAATTAATCAGAAGGAGAGAGGGGTGTTTCGTTAGAGAAATTAAACTAAGGGTTATTAAAGGAAGTAAAGAGTTTTTACTAGTATTCATAAAAATATAATTTAAAAAGTTAAAACATACAAATCTCTTTTCATTCAAGTTTAATTAAAGAAAAAATAATGTTAAAACTAATATATGTGCGTATATATGTGCGATTGTCAACAATAGAATAAATGTTATTATAAATAAATGAAAGTTAAAGAAGATTATCATTAAAAAACACGGCAATGGCTATTAGATATTAATTAATATAAAACAATACATTTTTGCATGGCTATTACTAATTAAGCAATCTTTCAAAACACGTTTATCAAATGATTATCATTGAATTTTCACAACATTTTTTTGCGGGAGATAGAAAGACAACACATCACAGGTATAAATAGACTTTTTATCGGACAGTAGTCAGTTCACAAATTAATTGAGTGAGTGCAGTTCACAAATTAATTGAGTGGCAGTTGAGAAATTAATTGAGCAGTACCCAGAAACAAAATGCAGTGCTGAGAAGATTTTGGGAATGCACATTTCTCTCCACCAGCCCAGATGTCCGACGAAACAGCAAGATCTGCCCGTGAAATAATGTCAACGTAACAACTTGGAAATCTCCATCAATATCTAATTGTCTCCAATAGTAATAATCGTGAAAAATAAGGAAACTCATCAAGGAAAAGTCCCAGCTGGCTGGTAAGCATTCATAATGGAAATATCCTCACTGAAAGCAGCCACCAAAGAGAACAAAATTCTACATCTACATTCAAAAGCCTAGGTAAAAACATTTGCTTATTTTGTTTATACTGTAATAGCCATTGCATTGCATTAATTCATACGAATCTTTCAAGAGTCTAATTATATGAACTTTATATCATACATAAATGAACTATTGATATGTGTGATTAAATTCCAAATGCTATGTAATACTTTATTATTATTATGTGTGTACATGAGTTAATATGTGCGTGATCATTATATCAATATTTATTAGTTAAATTAGAGTGTTCTGTTATTAAATCTATAGGAATATTAAAACTATTTAGAAATGTTAATTTAAAATATGCGTGTGTTTTATTAGAATTATAAAATGTTTAAATTTAGTAAATAAATGTTAGTTAATAAATTATCTTTAAAATTAAACTTTATTTGTCGGTCAATTCTTTTTATCAATTCCTTTTATCAAATTCTTTTATCAACTCCTTTTACAATTCTTTTATCAAGTCTTTTAACCACTAATTAAGTATAATCTATTAGTGATTACAAACAACTGAGCTAGTCATGGATTTAGGCATTGAGTTAGTGGCCACTGTTCAAAGTGCGTTGTCTATTCTTTTAGTATTCTTTTAGAATAAGCAGCTGGCGCCCGTGGTTATACACAAACAAAAAAGTGCTTTGGACGTGGTGTTCAACTCAACAGCCGAGAAGAAGCTATGTCCTGGAAATGTAACGTTAGTTATATACTTTATAGCTATCGTTTGGGCATACATACTCTCCGAGTATGTTCTTCTCTGCCTAAGAGACCAGTGTTTCGAATGCACATATTCGAAATTGGTTCAAATGGCTATACCCAACTGTGGGGCTGAACCTAAGAAACAATAGTAACGAAATACTTTGTTGCTTGTTTGAAAATTTTGTTTTATACAAAAGTTAAATTACGTATGTAAAAGTGCTTTAATTTTAAAAAAAAGAATTGATCGAAAACTTTTTTTTTTTCGAAATGAAAAGAGATTTTGACATTTATGCTATCAAATCAGAGTCAATTAGATGTTTGGGCAGAGTTAAAGCATTAAGATCAGACAGAGAAAAGGACTAAAAGAGTGGAGTCAGCATGGGTTTCCGTCTTAGTAAGAAAAACAAATAAATAAGTCGTATATTAAATTTAGTTTAACGTAAGCGTTAGTTTGAAATAAAATATTGTTTTAAAAATGAAAAAAGAGAAAGAAATGTCTGAGACACAGATGCTGAAAATGATGATAAATATGATGGAAGAAATGCATCAAGAATTCAGGCAAAGTCATCAAGAATTCATTGCGGGAATAAGAGAAATAAGATGTGAAATTAAAGGAATGAGGGGTGAAATAATAGAGAAAGTAGAGGAGAACCAAGAAAGCAGAGAGTTAGATTTAGTTAAAGAAAGTCAGGAAGTTAAGGTCATGAAAGAGGTAGAAATTGAATTAGAATCCGATAGCATTGTGATAAATAAAGTAGACACAAATGTAGATCAAGAAATAGAAGAAAAACATAAGTTCAAGGTAGTAGATAGTGTAGAAAAGTTTTTACAAATATTTAAAAAGGTTAAAGTAAATGTTCGCATTCACTGTAGACGTAAGATTTAAAACAAAGAGAAAGCGTAAAAAAAAATATTCCCAGATTGAAGTAATTCGGAGTTTGTCTAGGTATAAAGGTTTTTTGAGTTACGAAGTTGAAAACAGAATGGAAAGAGAAAGAGATAAAGCAATAAAATATAAAAGCAGGACCGATAAGAGAGGAAAGTTAGTTTATATTATAGAATTAGTAGAAAGAAAAAAGGAACCACCTGACATAGTTTAAAAGTTAGTAAACGGGCGGAATAGTAAAGGAAATAAACAAAAATGACTGGAAATGGATAATGAACACGAATATGATTATTCTAAAGTAAATAAATCTAATAAATTAAATCTGAAATTCCTATTGAAAACTTAAGACAATAAATTTAAAAATAAATGATTAATAATAAGTTAAATGTTTGAAAGTAATAATAATAATGGAGGCTTCGCAAAATAAAAGATTTTTTTTTTCCCCACGCACATATTAATTAAGGAAATGCTCGTAAATAAACAGATCAAATAAATAAAAAATCAATAAACTCTAGTTAAATAAATGGGTCAAATTAATGTTTTAAAAGTAATATTATAAGATTAATGCAAATAAATATTTAGAATAATGTTCGTAATAGTTTAAAAATAATGTAGTAATATAAATAAATATGTTAAAGTAATGTTCATGTGTAGTTAAAAATAATATTGAAAGGTTAAAATAATATAAATGAAAGTCAATCTAAGTTGAATTAAGAGTGTATAAGGGTTTGAAATTAAGGGATGAGGGTAGTATTGAAATAAGTTAGATAAAGATTAAGTTTAAAGCTGTCAACTGGATAGATTTTAGCACCTGTAACGGATTGGCCAGGATCAATCCTCTTTTAAAAAGTGCACTGGCAACAACCAGAGTAAGTCATAAGTCACTTTTCAGGGAAGAATCCCCATATCTCGTACCTCATTTTCCAAAGTGTAAGTCAGAAATGGACAGTTGAAAATTCCTGCCATTCACAGCTGCTTAGTCAAAGTCCGATCAAGAGAATCGGCAATCATTTTCCAGAGCGTAAGTCGGAAATGGACAGTTGAAATTCCTGCCATTCGCAGCTACCTTTTCTTAGTCAAAGTCCGATCAAGAGAATCGGCAGCCAAAGCTTCATTTATAAAAGATCCCTGTGCCACAAAATTAGTTTGTCCTCATGGTCACTATCCAGGACAAACATTGTAAACAATGTTGCCAGCATAGAAAGAAAAAAAGCATAATTGGAGATTGCCCTTAGTATGGAAAGGAAAAGATACCAAAAAGCAAACTTAGAAGAAATAATAAATTAAGATTTAATGTTGTCAGAGATAAAATGGTCAAAAATGACGCATTTTACTCTCAAAAGGAAGGACGGTGTAATGTACCTATATTGATATAGGCACATATAATTTTATCTAAAAAAAATTATTAAAGTAATTTTTCATAAAAAAGAAACATAAAATTAAATGTTGAGTTTATTGCAGCTTGTTTTCGGAAAAGATAAGAATCAAATAGTTTTCTATCGTTAATTTCTGAAATAAGAGCTACAATCAATTAATCAGAAGGGGAGAGGAGTGTTTTGTTAGAGAAATTAAACTAAGGGTTATTAAAGGAAGTAAAGAGTTTTTACTAGTGTTCGTAAAAATATAATTTAAAAAGTTAAAACATACAAATCTCTTTTCATTCAAGTTTAATTAAAGAAAAAATAATGTTAAAACTAATATATGTGCGTATATATGTGCGATTGTCAACAATAGAATAAATGTTATTATAAATAAATGAAAGTTAAAGAAGATTATCATTAAAAAACATGGCAATGGCTATTAGATATTAATTAATATAAAACAATACGTTTTTGCATGGCTATTACTAATTAAGCAATCTTTCAAAACACGTTTATCAAATGATTATCAAATTTATCAACAAATCTTTTTTTGAGAGGTTAGAAAGACAACACATTGCAGGTATAAATAGACTTTTTATCGGACAGTAGTTCAGTTCACAAATTAGTTGAGTGAGTGCAGTTCACAAATTAATTGAGTCAGTTGAGAATTAATTGGCAGTTACCCAGAAACAAAATGCAGTGCTGAGAAGATTTTGGGAATGCACGCTTCTCTCCACCAGCCCAAAAGTCCGATGAAAACAGCAAGATCTGCCCGTGAAATAATGTCAACATAACAACTTGGAAATCTCCATCAATATATAATTGTCTCCAATAGTAATAATCGTGAAAAATAAGGAAACTCATCAAGGAAAAGTCCCAGCCGGCTGGTAAGCATTCATAATGGAAATATTCTCACCGAAAGCGGCCACCAAAGAGAACAAAATTCTACGTCTACATTCAAAAGCCTAGGTAAAAACATTTGCTTATTTCATTTATACTGTAATAGCCATTGCATTGCATTAATTCATACAAATCTTTCAAGAGTCTAATTATATAAACTTTATATCATACATAAATGAACTATTGATGTGTGTGATTAAATTTCAAATGATATGTAATACTTTATTATTATTATTTGTGTACATGAGTTAATATGTGCGTGAACATTATATCAATATTTATTAGTTAAATTAGAGTGTTCTGTTATTAAATCTATAGGAATATTTAAACTATTTAGAAATGTTAATTTAAAATATGCGTGTGTTTTATTAGAATTATAAAATGTTTAAATTTAGTAAATAAATGTTAGTTAATAAATTATCTTTAAAATTAAACTTTATTTGTCGGTCAATTCTTTTTATCAATACCTTTTATCAAATTCTTTTTATAAATTCCTTTTACAATTCTTTATCAAGTCTTTTAACCACTAATTATGTATAATCTATTAGTGATTACAAACAGCTGAGCTAGTCATGGATTTAGGTGTTGAGTTAGTGGCCACTGTTCAAAGTGCGTTGTCTATTCTTTTAGTATTCTTTTAGAATAAGCAGCTGGTGCTCATGGTTATATGCAAACAAAAAAGTGCTTTGGACGTGGTGTTGAACTCAACAGCCGAAAAGAAGTTATGTCCTGGAAATGTAACGTTAGTTATATACTTTATAGCTATTGTTTGGGCATTCATACTCTCCGAGTATGTTCTTCTCTGCCTAAGAGACCGGTGTTTCGAATGTACATATTTGAACTCGGTTCAATATATATATTGTAGTGATAAAGGGTATGAGAGTAATGCTTCTGATGATAGAGTTGTTAATCTTTCTGATATTAAGCTAAATGATAGAGAATTAGATATTCTTGGTAAAGGCCCTAATTTTGTTCCATTTCATTCAAAAAATACAGTTTTTGATACAATTTCATCTATTCAGTCTAGTAATTTGAGTGATGAACAGAAAGTTTGTATTCAATCGATTTTGAATAAAAGTTTAAAAAGGAAAGAAAAATTTGTGGTTAATCCTGCTGAGGTTAGACATTTTAAGAATAGCTTAATTGCTAATGATGTAATCATTTCTTGTGAAGACAAAGCTGGTAGGTTTGTCATTATGAAAGGAGATGAATTCAAAGAGAAAATGGATAGGGAATTAAATAATGGTAAATATATGTTTTTAGATAAAGAACCAGATAATTTGATTAAAAGAAAATTGATAGATATTATGAAGAAGATGGTTAATTTAAAAATTTTTAATAGAGTAGATTATTTAAAATGCTATCCAAATGATTTCATATCAGCTAAGATGTTAGTGAATATTAAAACTCATAAAGATGTCTTTCCTTTAAGATGTATTTTTGATTTTACAGGTAATGTTGTAGAGGGTATTTCTAGATTCTTGAATAATTTTTTAAAAACAATTAGTTGATATTGGTCATTACACTGTTTCCTCTTCTTTTGAGGCTTTTGATAAGATTAATAATTTTAAAATGGAAAGGAATTGGGTATTTTGGCAGTTTAGATATTGAAAATATGTATCAGTCTGTTAATAGGTTAAGCAGTATTGATGTTCTTATGTCTGTTTTTATTAGAAAAAGTTCTTTATCAAAAAATAAAATTAAGGTAATTAAAGATTTGCTTTTGTTATTGAAAGATTTTATATATTTTACTTATAAATGTAATTTTTATAAGATTAAGGAAGGGTGAATAATAGGTTATATTATTTCTCTTTTAGTATGTTCAGCTTATATTAATTACATGGAAGAGGAAATTATTATTAAAAATAAATGTTTATATGTAAAGTTATTTGTGAGATATGTTGATGATTGTTTATTTGTAGTTGAGAATGATAAATTGAAGGAATTTATAAATGAGTTTAATTGTTTTGATCCTTCTATAAAATTTGTGTTAGAAGGAGGGGGGTTAGATTTTGGTAGGTTAAAATTTTTATTTCTTTTGGTGATTAGAATTGTAAAAACTAATTGTTTACTATGCAGTCATTTAGTTAAAAATAGATAATTAAAATCTATAATTAAACCTGATAGCTATCAGTCTGTATCTCACAAAGTAGCTGCTTTAAGGAATTATTGTTATAGGAATAATAAATTAAATAATTTTAGTAGGGTAGCTTTGTTTCAGAAATGTCAATTTTATAAAGATTACCTGAGGGTTGGTTACTCTGATAAATTTATTAAACGTATTTTATTTAATAGTAATATTTGTAAGGATGTAAAATATATAAAAAAATATGATTTTATTTCTCTGCCATTTAAATTGTCTTCTTATAAAATTGTATGTAGAAATAGTAAATTGTTTGGAAATAAGAAAATTGCTTGGAAAAGGGGTGTAACATTGAATAATTTATTAAATAATATAAAAGAAATTTTTGATAGAAAGACTATTCCTGGTGTATTATATTTTATTCCTTGTTTATTTTGTAAGAAGGTATACACAGGTCAGAGCAGTTTGAGTTTCAATGAAGGGTAAAGGTTCATAAAAGTATATATATATATATATATATATATATATATATATATATATATAAAAAAAAAAAAAAATATATATACATACATATATATACATATCAATCATAATCAGATAGCTGCATACTCCTAGATTTAGAGTAATTTCATTAATGAAAAAATACTATTTAACATTTCCATGTGCTTTTTATAATAACAATGGACAGTATTTAAATAATTTCTTCATTACATGATAATATGAGAATTTTAGATATTTTACATATAATTTTAATATTTGAAATATATTATAATTTATA
Organism: Epiperipatus broadwayi; assembly: GCA_028023455.1. Taxonomy (NCBI): domain Eukaryota; kingdom Metazoa; phylum Onychophora; class Udeonychophora; order Euonychophora; family Peripatidae; genus Epiperipatus; species Epiperipatus broadwayi. The sequence continues at coordinate 9,761,896 of JAQFVV010012423.1, forward strand.
AATGTTTTTATAAAGAGGAGAAAGCTATAAACTCTCATAAATAATTTCTTTTATTCTTTTTCTTCAATACATTTTTATTTTGGTTTTTGAAAGTACTAAAAGAAAAAAATTTCTTTTTAATAAATTATTTAATAACCTTTAATTTTAACATTTAAAAGAGATAAAGCAGATTAATTTTTTATGTTTAGTAATATTTTTAAAAGAAAAGAAAGAAAACATGGTTTTAACATTTTGTTAAAATTTTACTTTAATTAATCAGAGTTGTTTTTTTATTTATGCTTTATCTCATTCCAAAAGAAAAGTCAGGCAAATAATTAGATTTTCTTTGGCAAATAATTTTTTTTTAATTACAAAGAATATTATTCTAAGTTTTTGACTTGTTTCTCATGTTAATGTTTAAAAAGGGAAATGGCTGAATAATTGAATTTTTCAAAATTGATCTAATTAATTATTATTAAATGTTGTCATGTAGAAAACAGAATTGCATGAAAATTAGGAATGTGGGTTAATCAAAGATTCTAAGTGTCTTGCATGAAGCAAACATTCCTGACTCAGCTGTTGAAGAGAACATAATCATTGATGAAAAAGACAGCAGGATAAAAAGTTCTAATCAAGTTGTTGACCAAGACAGCAATACACATTCTAACCATACTGTTAAGAAGAGCAATTATTCCTGACCCAGCTCCTAAAAAAGAAAAAATATGCAGAAATTCAACTGTTTAAAAATGTTTTCTACAATAAAAACTATGTCCTCAGTTTATCTAATGGCTAAACATCATCTTCCTTCATATAACCTGCCTCACTAAATATGTAAAGAGGCAGAAAAATGCTTCTGAAGCAATTTGCAACAAAATCTTAGCTGAAACCAAGAACATGAGAGTCTCTATGTGCTATCCTGAACTGGAAATAATTTATTTGAAATGAAAATAAGTAAATTATTGTTGTCTGTGTTAGTCTGAAATATTTTATTGCAAAATAAATAAAAAAAGAAAATCATCATACATTAACATGGAATTAAGAAGTTTTCAAGAAAAACATCTATCTGAAAAAACTTTAAATTACAAATGCAAAGAAAAACTTCAAAGAAAAATAAAACAATGGTATAAACGTTTTTAATGTGCACATTAAATTTAAATTTATAAAGGAGGTCTAAAATTAAGTAGCAAATAATATTAATTAATAATTTTATTAGTAATTTTTGAAATTGAATATTTTTTTAATTAGTGTTATTTTTTTTCTTTCAAAATTGTAAAGTTTTTTTAATTAGTGTTTTTTTTCTTTCAAAATTGTAAAGTTTTTTTAAAGTGACTTATTTTTTCTAAAATTTGACATGTTTTTTCTTTGTTTATATTACCCCCTCCCCTTAATTATATAAGCTATTTTAAAGGCTATTATCTCTGATTAAAAAATTGTTTCAAAACTTTTGTTATTTAGAGAAATAACTTAATGAAAACAAAAGTTAATTAATTAATTTAAGGATTAAAAATCAATTGGTTAATTTTTTTAAAACTATACTTTTTTTAGAATGTATGTATCAGTTTGAATTATCATATGTAATTTTTAAATTGTTTTCATTAATAATCAGTTAATTTATTAAATAATTGTTTATAAAAATATTTGTGTTGATGTCTTTATTTCTTCAGCTATCTGTGCTTAGAGTGTGGCAAATTGTTTTTAAATTATCCCAGTAAAGATATTTTAAAATAAATTAGAATAAGCTGTTATATTTATTTATCTCTTGTTCATAGTAACAGTTTATAAGAGTTCTTGCTTTCTGAGCTAGTTTGGAACATAATGATTAATTATATAGATGTACAGATTTATGTTGGTGATTAGAAATCCATATTGGATGATACAAAGATATTATCCTTTAAATTTTATTCACTGCATTTTGTTTTTTTTCTTACAAATTTAGTTTATACTAGGTTTGTACCCTCATAGTAGTCTATATGATAATCAGCATATATCAGTGTCCCAACATTATTTTTTATTATTTTGAGTGATGTATTGTACTTAAATATTTGCATCCAAATAATTGTTATACTGTGCCCTGAGTTTGGTAGTGGGTAGATAAGTTGCCTATTTTATAATGTATCTTTTTTAAATCCAGTGTTTTTAATGATTGCTGATTAGTTTTGATTTAATTATTCTTCTGTAATACTGAAGATGCACCCTTATGTTTTTGTTCATGCTGACTCTCTTCTCATATTCACTGTATTTTATATTCATTCCACATTCCTTTATATTTATTTTATATTTGTTAAATGAGGATAATGATGATGGCTTTCCCATCTCACCATGTACACCCCTAATTTTCCACACTCTTACAGTATATAAGCCTTTATTAGAATTAATAAATAATATTAACAGCTAAGCATTTTTTAGTACCACTTATCATATATTTGTCTATAAACAAATATTTTGATTGCTATATAAAATTATAATTAAATGCAATAATTCCAAACAATGCTCACTTTCATGCTACTACTTATCTCATTATTTGCATTTTTGTCATTCAAAATAAACTAAACTTTTATTATGTTTTGCTTTCTCATTATGCTTCCACAATTATTAACTCTTATTGGACAAAAACTATGCCCACCATTCTCTTATGAGGAAAAAAAATCAATGTCTGCAACAGATTATTCTTTGATCTTCTATGCTCATATATGTTGATTTAATTTTAATTAGACTTTATCTTATTGTAGTAAGCACTATGGTATAATGGATTATTGCAGAAAAATAATATATTTTGTGGGACTTGTCTGAATGCTCTATTTGATTCCTTGTTTTATTAAAATTCACAAGAAACTGGAAACTATTTTAAAATCATAAGAACAAATATCCTTAATATTTGAAAATATTTCAGGAATGTATGCCATTGTTATTCAAAGATTATCTATATTGCACTTCATTTTTTATTTTACCTCATAATAAAATATTTTATTTGTTAGTATACCCCATGCTTATTATATTCCAATTTAATTAAATATTCAATATAACTTTCAATAGAACATTTATATATGCATAGTTAATAATTGCTCAAGAATTAAGTTGATAACAAATGCAATATTGAGAGTTACAGTAACGATTTTGTACAAATAAAATATAATAAAAGTATTTTATATTAATAAATAATATGATTTTTAAAAATAAATAAATGAATAATTGCATACTGTATAGATAATAAACTTTTATTAATTATCATATCTTCTTGCAATATATTCAAATATTTAAAAAAAAAAAACATGTTTTTGACATTTGCTTCCAGTTTGCTTTGTGAATTTAATAGGTTGTTTATTATATCACTTTCATATTTAAATACACTTCAATTCTACTATAATTATATGACTTTCAGTGACGGACTGATGAGACAATTTCTAGTGTTACATCAAGATTAAGTCAACGTATGTATTAATGTAATGTATCAAAAACGTATTCCACTGCAGACATCATTTTGTTAATCAGAAGAAAAACTGCAAACATGTTTTTGTTCTAAGAATTAATATTGTTAACATGCTAATAGAAAGGAAATTATTAAAAAATGTTTGGTTTTGAAAGCCAAAAATCCAATTAATTTACCAATATCCAACTGGCCATTTAATAGACTTTTACTTTTAAATTTAGTTTTATTTAATAGTCAATATAATTACTTATATTTATGATTAAAATGCATGATACCAAAAGTGCATTTCTTGTTAATATCACATATATATTATTTTAATTTTAATCTGAATTACCCACCTACTTCTTTCTTTTAACAAACAAACAAAATAAATTAGAAATCAACTTTCCAGAAATTTAAATCTTAATACTCTTTTACTTTTCTTTTAACAACTTCAAAAAAAAAGTTAAAATTTAATTTATTATAAAGGAAAATTGATTTAACGACTCATTTTTCTTCAAGTGTAAATAATAGATGTTATAAATACTTCTCTCAAAAGAGTTCAAATTTTTATTACGGCGAGACTTATAGATTCTTAACCCATGCCAGCATACAAAATAAAGCACTTGTAAAGTTAACAAAGAAAGTTAATAAAAAAGATTATTTGTAAAATATAAAATAACTAAAACAAAACTATCTTTTCAGAAAAAAAGTTAATCTAAAAAATGCTAATCTTTATGAAAATTAATACGTAAAAAAAAACTGGTTAGAGATAAAAGTAGAAGTTTTGAACTATTTAATGGCAAAATAAAAACAGAAGTATAAAATTTTAAATAGTCAACTAGAAAACTTGCGAACAAGCAGATAAAAACGATTCTTTAAATATACATATAGTAAATCATAATTTCTTTAAAATCGAATAAGACAAGAAATTCAAATTAATCAGAAGTTGAATTATCAAAATAAAAATATTTTAATTACAAAAAAAGAAAGCAAAAGTCAAATTAAAAAATATTATAGTAAAATAAAATTCTAATTTTTTTTAAAAAAATCATGATGAATACACGTACGTACATATTTTTATTTATTTCATAGAGAATGTTTTCATCATTAACTATTTTCAGTAATTATTAAAGAAACTTGTATTTATATATTGGACTATTTCCATCATCTTATATGAGTATTGAATGTCTTTAGAAAAATTTAACTTTATTTAAATATTCCAAATACATTCAAATACATTTAAATATAATTAAATTTTTCTGAAGACATTTAATACTCATATTAGATGATGGAAATAGTCCAATATATAATTACAACTAAAACATTTAATCACAAATCTTCAGGAAAACATTAAAGAAACTTGTTTACTTAAAATTAACATGATTTTTAAAATACAAATTCTTAAAATTTATAGAAATAACTTGAATATATATATATCTAAATTTAACTGATCTTTTATTAAACAATAAATTTATTTTTGACTTGATAATATAAAAACTTACCCCCCCCCCTTTTTTTTTAAACATGAATCACATTTAAAATAAATAATATTATTAAAAGAATTCTTAAGAACATAAATCAATCTTTTTCATTGTTTTGCAAAGTACCTTTAAAATTTATTTTTATATATTCATTTTCAATTATAATAGTAATTTGCTTATACTTATATAAACATCAAAGAATTTTGCATTTTAGATTATCTTTATTGAAGTACTTTCTAATATTCTCAGTTTTATCATGCAATATCTCTGTTAATGAGAATATTACTGCAACAAACTTACAGAAAAGTTTTATATTAATATTTTTATTAACATAATATTTTTTTAATTTTTATGAATTATATACATGATTTTCTTTTCTTTAAAATTTAATAAAAACAATCATTTAATAACAAAACACACATGCTGTTGCATTTCTTTATCCAATAGATTGATCAGCATAGAGGCAAGTCTTTTATTCAGTTTTTGTGTTAAGAATGACTCCATCTCGTTTTGGGGATACACCAACTTTTATACTGTTTTTATTTGCATTTGTTTAACCAATTGTAAGATTATAGCTAGACCTGGATACAGGACATTATTTTGAACTACCTGATTTTTGTTGTGAGATTTCAGGCTTATCTTCATGTATTTGGATGTTTAGTTTAAACAGTTCCTGCTTACTTTCAATATCTTTCAGTAGTTTTAGTTCATTATCAGCTACTTGTTCAAATGCATCAGGTTTTATTTTTGACTCTTTGGTCTTTTATTTGCAGCTTCTGATCCTCAATTTATATACTTTCTTCCAATATTTTTGGCTCTGGTTCAATTCAAAGTTCTTTACATATTTTTGATTTATTTTTTAATTTGAAAAGCAATTGAGTTGTTCATAGTCCATGATTTGATCCACTGTTTTTTTTTTAAGTTGTACTCGCTCATTTTTTAGATCATTGTCTATTTGCTTTAAATTATCAAGTTTTTGCTCTGATTTAAATGTTTGCAAAAATTATCCACCCATTGTTGATTACCTTTCATAATTCAGTTCATTTGCTCTAACAATCTTGATTCCATTTGTTTTTGGTTATGTTCCAGCCTCAATTCCATCTGTTTTTGATTATGTTTCATACATTTTGATTATCTTCCATAGTTCAATTAATTTGCTCCATCAATCTTGGTTGAATCTGTTTTTATTATTTTCCAAAGTTTGGTTCATTAGCCCCACCAATCTTGATTCCATTTGTTTTTGTTTATGTTCAAATCTTGATTTCATTTGTTTTAATAATGTGCTTATCATGTGCATCATATCAAATTGTGATGATGTTGGAGTATTCTCTTACATTTTTATTTCTTTATTAATGTTTTCATGCTTTATTTGTTTATATGAATCACTATCTGGTTTGACATCCAACCATATCAAAACTATCCAAACAATTCTCTTCAACTTGTTTCAGAAGTGTTTGCTTTAATTATTTCTGATACTCTTCATTCTTTCTATTTTCATTCTCTATTTTAGTAAACTTCAAAATTTGTAAATGCAATCCACTTATTATTTTCAATATGATTATAACTGCATGCACCACCAATAGTACTAGATCATCCCTTGAACATCTTGGGAACTCAATACACGCTTATACAATAATAACAATTCACAAGTGAGACTTGACACAGTCATTTTAATTATCATGTAAAAAAAACTACTTTTTTTCAATTTTGGGAAAGTTTTTTATTTGAATTTTTTTAAAAAAAATAAACTTCTTATTTCAAAAAAAGTAAATCTCCTTAATAAGCTTCTAAATGAATAAATGAAGTGCACATTCTTTAAAAGTTTCCTAGTGAGTCTATTGCTTTTATTTGTGAATTGTTAATTTTATATATACATTCAAAAATAGTTTCTCC